>PVJS01013507.1:0-41973 GCA_004027185.1 Glis glis | reverse complement strand
CAAAAAAAAAAAAAAAAAAAAAAAAAGAAGGAGGCAGGAGACTGCAGAGAGAAGGTGATGCTGTCCCGGAAGCAGAAGGCGAGGCCAGTAGATATTCTAGAGACAAAGGAAGAGGCCACAGACCTGGGAGTGCAGGAGGCCTCTACGGGTGGAGGAGGATTCTCCCCCCAAAGTTTCTAGAAGATACTCAGCTCTACAAATACATGCCAGCCTTCTGGACTCCAAGATAATAGATTTGTGTTGTTTTAACCACTGAGTTTGCAGTAATATGTTACAGCAGTCATAGGACACATATACATTTTTCTTATCCAGAAACTTTTAATGAATTCCCATTGCCCCTGGGATAAATTCCAGTCTCCTTACTGCAGCATCTGGGATGGAAACCCACTGTCTAAGAGTCTTACGTCACCCTACTACGACTGACCATACCTCCCAAGTCATGCACAGGAGGTTTAATCTCAAGCTGCTTGAGAAAGGATGGGAAAGGATACTTGAAATTGGGGCTCCCCAGAAACTCAGAAGTCCGAGGCTGACCCCCTCCACTACCCTTGATGTGTGTTGCGGCCAGGGGTGGACGTGCTTCCTGAGCACCCTGGGTCACCCTGCCTTGTACCTCAGCCCTGCCCCGATTCCCCCCTTCCTGAGGCTTCCTCATTCTCTGGGAGCCACCTCTGTCGTTAGTCCCTGTGTCCCTCCTGCGTGTCTCCTCTGTGGCCCTCTCAGCAGCCACCCCAGACACACCTGCTGCTATCTGATGGTGGCCTCGGTTACGCAGGTTTTCGTGGGGCTCGCGTCTCATCTCCTCTCCAGAGTCACATCCTTGGGGACATAGGTCCTGCCTGCATGTTGCCCCCAGCGACCTGGCAGAGCCAGGGTTGTGCTTATCGTTGGAATAGATGACTTCACGTTCAAATGGATGGAGTTGCTGGGAGGATGCACGACTTTGTCGAGGAGGGGCACAAAGAGAAAAGTACTCAACAAAGTCAACTCTTACAGGTCCCATTTCCTTCAGAAATGGGAAGGGAAGAAGGAAAGGTGGAGGGGTGTTTTGGTTTGGGTTGGGAATGAACGTCTCTCAAGGCTCATGTGTTGAAAGCCTCATCTCTAATGTAGCAAGGTTCCGAGGTGGTGCGTGACTGCAGGAGGTGGAGCACTGGGGGCATGACCTTGGGATCAGATCTGTCCCCAGCCCCCTCCTCTTGCTCTCTCTGCTTCCAGAGGCCCTAAGCCAAGCAGTTTTCCACTGCCATGCTCTGCCTTCATGATATTTCTGCCTTGGAGCCAGCCAACCACGAACCATGAACTGAACCTCTGAAACTGTGAGCCTGAATAAATGTTTCCTCCTCTAAGTTGTTCTTGTCAGGTATGTTGCTCACAGCGATGCAGAAGCTAACAAAAGAGGCCCAAGCAGGAGATGAACTTGCTCCTGCAGACTGGGGGTGGGAGGATGCGTGCATTTCACTTTCCACATTTCTAGAAGTCCTAGGATTTCCCCACAAGCATATATTACTTCAATAATATTAATTTTTGAAATAAAAACTTTACTTAAAATGACAAGGTAAAAAGCAGGCTTTCAATGACCCATCAACCATGACCTGTTCTTTACAAATTTGCTTTAATTTCCAGTCCCACCCAACCAGGAACCACTCAGTTTCTTCCCACACGGGAGAAAATGGCTTAAAAAGCTAACGGCTATGCTATAAGTGATTTAAATTAATGATTGATTCCCTTAAAGACAGTGCGGGATCTATCATTGGCATGATAAGCCGCACAGAGTCTTCTATCTGCATATAGCCATGTAGCGCAGCAATATCTGGCAGTGAATATGGAAAAAAAATCAATTTCTCCTGGTTTCAAGCCTATCTCCTGAGTCTGAGATATGGCTGGCTTGTTTTTCAAATACTGCTACAAGCAATTCAGCTTCCTTGCCGGGGAGGCAGGCACACGGTTACCTGTTGGAGTATTGGTGCTAATACCCATTTCTGAAATCCAAGCCTTCCCCAAAAGGCCCGTGGCCACCCCCCTCGGAGGTGCTAGGCCGGGCTCCGTGGGCGCCATGGTAATTACCCTTGATTTCCACCACAACAACTGCGTTTTTAATGCACACTCCTGTCTTTTCTGCCTCCCCTCTCAGGATGTGCCCCACAGAGGCGGTGGCTCCACAGGGAGAGGGCTGCTGCTCCTCCCAGTCATTTTGGCTGAATCAGTAGCGCAGCTTTTACAAAATTATTTCCTTTCTTTCCCTTTTTTAAACAAAAAAATTTTTTTTGCAAGCCTTATGTTGACTGGGGAAATGAACACATTTTCTCATCAGTGTGTGGTTTTAGAAATACAAGCATGGTTGTTTTCCTTCCAAAAGCCTTTCCGTCTCTTCCTCGCCTCCTTTTGGAGTGCCAATGTCGCACTTCCAGTGCTTGAAGGAGGAAGGCTCCCAGGGAAGAAGGTGAGGACTTAGGAAACGGAAGGGGTCAGTCCCTCTACTCCCCCTGTGGCATCGGCTTACACCTCCGCTGGCTTTGTTATTTGCTTTTTCAGCAGGTCAAAGGGTTACTCCGCAGTTCTGAGCAGTGACCAAGAACTCGGGATCCAACCTGCTTCTGAAGGAGGCTGTGTCACCAACGGTGGCTGAGCTGCAGGGAGCACAGGTGCATTCTGCGAGGTGACAGAAACTTCCTGGATCCCCACACAGGCTGGAAAAGGTGCTGCCAGGGCCTGGAGAGGAGCAGTTGGCTGAGCTTGCTCCTAAAGCTCTGACCCAGCTGTCCTGGCATGCAGGGTTAGATCGATACCTTCTCTTCCAGAACATTCCTAGGGCCTGAATTCCACGCTTAGAGATTGTCATTATCTAAGGAGCAGAGAGGAAGGGGAATACAGGAAGGCCTCCTCCACCATGGACATATTCATGTGGGTTAAATGAACGGATGCCACTGTTACAAATGGGAATAAGGGCCTTCCTCACACTCTTTCTTGACTTCCCAGCCACCCCTGCACCTCCACCCCGGCCAGGCTAATTCTGTTGCCCTTAAGAAGCCACTCATATCCCACCTCCTCTAAAAACCCCAGCCACTGGAGTGAGGCTGGAGCTCTTCCCTGCCCTCTCCTAGCACCTGGTCCTCTAGCCTCTAGCTACCACAGCAACGCCACTCTATGGGTTGTCTGCTCACCGTGTGTAGCTTAGCTTTCCCACCAGGCTGGGAGCCCCCAAGGCAGCGATTGAGCCTCACATCCTCCCTCCCTTCCTTCCTTCCTTCCTTCCTCCCTCCCTCCCTCCCTCCCTTCCTTCCTCAAACATTTACCACCTGTCTTTGTTTATCACAGCAGCACAGCTCCTGGTACTTGGTGAGTATCCAGCCAGTGCTTGCTTGCAGAATTCATGAAAAAGAGGGAGAACTGTAGAATTTTAGAACTGCCAGAGGCCTCACCCATGGTCTAATCCAAACTTAACCCGGCACTGGCAATTTAAAGAACAATCAACAGAGACCCAGAGTTATTGAGTGACTGAACCATGCAATATAAACCCTCTGCTTGGGTGTCTGCATTCATGTGCATAAACCATGTGTGTGTTTTTATATTATGTAGGCATTTAGTTTTTATTATATATGGTATCTTTGAAAAATTTTTATTTTCTCTTTGATGTTGCTTATATATAAAAACAAAATTGAATTTTACATATTTATCTTATTTGCAGTGGGTTTGCTTCATCCTCTTTATAGTCTAAGAGTTTACCTGATACTCTTTTAGGGTTTTTGCTTCTACAACCAAGTTGTCTATGAGTAATGACAGTAAGGGAACTAGGCAATTAGTCTATTAGGTATTTTTTAGCACTTTATAGATGTTAATTAATTCCTGTTTTCTGGATTCCGTAATTTTAGCTGAGAAAGTAACTGTCTGCAATAGTTTTGCATTTTTTTTACCATAATTTACCTTTTAAACCTATCCACTTTAAGATTTTGGGTCTCTGATTTTCAGCAGTTTAGCAGGATGGTTCTGGTGTGGCTGGCTTTGCAGTTATTGTGCTTGAGTTTCATTGTGCTCCTTGAATATGTAGCTTTATGTCTTTCATTAGTTTTGGAAAACAGTCCTTGTCTCCTGCTTATGCTCCTTTCCCCTTCCCTCCCTTTCTGAGACGCTAATGCATACCTTAGATTTTCACTAGGTCCTGTGTGTCTTTTATTCTCTTTCATACATGCCCACTCTATTTGCTCTCTGTTATTTTGTCCGATGTTTTCTGACCATTTATCTCCTATGTTACTAATTTTCTTTTCTTACCATAAGCCCACCAATTGACTTGATGTTTCTCCTTTCACCTCTACAGTTTGTATTTAATTCCTTTAAGTAGACTCTGATTCTCTGGTGACATCCCCCCATAGTATCATGTTATCTTGAATACATGAATCACAGTTATTTCAAAGTGCATATTTGACAACTTCAGTATGGTTAAGTAACGTCATCTGTTTGTCTATTTCTATTGCCCTTTTTTTCTCTCAGTCTTGTTTCCTGGTATGCTTAGTAATTTTTTTTTTTTTTGTACTGGGGATTGAACCCAGGGGCATTCTATCTCCAAGCTATACCCTCAGCCCCCTTCTTTTTTTTTTTAATTTTGAAACAGTGTCTCACTAAGTTGTTGAGGCTGGCCTTGCACCTGTGATTCTCCTGTCTCAGCCTCCTAAGTACAGGGATTACAGGTGTGTGTCACCACACCCAGTTCAGTAATTTTTTTTTATTGAATATCACATATGATGTATAGAACCCCATGGGTGGTTCCCTGGTTCTCTGGTTGTCATTTGCAGGGGTAATACCATCTTCATGCAGTTAGTAACTGAATTGTTTCTAGCTGTGATCACAGGCTTTACAAGTCTCTGTCTTTTTACACCTCCATTCCAAGGGTGTAGCTTTCCAAAAGTCCCAAATGGAAGCATGTATATTTAATAGGTCTCTCTCTCGGTGGGTGGGAAATCTAATTGTTTTTGGCGAGGTCAAAAATCATGTTCTGTGTTTCCATACTTACTTTCTTAGCTTCTTATCCTCCACAGCTTGAAAATTTGGCAGATACCTCAAGTGGAAAACCATGAAGACTAAACTCACTTCTCCATACCTTTTCTGGGATCTTGATCCTGTGTCAGCAGCACACCTGAGATCCAACTTTTGTCTCTTTAGCCCTGTGAAAGTACCAGAAGCTGTGATGGCTTCTCTGTCTCTTAGCCCCAGCCCCTTGCCCAGATTCTCAGATACAGCCTTGGATCAAGAACCTGCAGTTGACCCAAGGGGAAGGCTTGCTCATAAAATATCACTCACTTCTCTGATGTTAGCTTCTCTTAGGGGCTTGACCCCCAAGTCCTGCTCTCCTCAGCTTCCCTCTAGTGCTTTTAAAGAAACAGCTGCATCTAGAGTATTCTATCTATCATCTATCTATCTTCTATTTATCATCTATCTTACATTATCTATCTTACATCTATCTATCTATCTATCTATCTATCATACATCTATTTATCATCTACCTGTCTATCATCCCTCACTCATCTATCATCTATCTGTCTGCCTGTCTGTCTATATCTATGCATCTGTCTAACTTTTCTAGTTATTCTTGGCTGGAGCAATGGTTCCCCCAAGCTGGGGCTCTTCAGTCATATTCCAATTAGGTGGCCAAATGATTGTTGGGCATTCATGACAGACAGAAGAAATACCACTACAGGTACAATAGTCTTTCCCAAAGTGTTATCCAAGACACTATTCAAACAAACAAATCTATTTACATTAATTTAGGGAAGCTTCTGCTCAGTTCTCTCTCTTGATGATTTTTCATACACCACTGCCTGTTAAGAGTTCTCAGGAGTCATGCACTAAAGACTGGATTAATGCTTTTTTAACCTGGTGTTTCCCAGACCTATTTGATCATGGAACCCTTCTTTTTCAGAATGCTCAATACCATCACAACCCACTTTGAGAAATGTGATGAACACTACAGCTACCCCTGCCATTCTGCAGAAATCTGGGTGGTGGCAGCTTCTCTCTGATAAGGGCAGGAACTCAGGATCCAGACCTTGGGGCCAGCATGGGAGACTGAGTCATCGATGAGCAGCCGGGGGCGTCTGGGATCCACACAGTGAGCGGATGGGCCAAGGCACAGCTGTGCTTAGGGCCAGAAGTTTGAATGGCACCATGGGTCTCTTCATGTATTTCACAGCGGGATGCGGTGTTAGTGGTCATAATCATACTGATTGTGAATGGCTCTCAGTGCCTGCCAGTGGTCTTTGTGTGGACTTCTCTCGTCCGTCCTGAGCTAATGCAGGCAAAGCATTTAGCAAAGAATGACCTTTAGGAAGTAACCAATGGATGTTAAATATCATTTTAGTTTTGAAGTATTCATGATGCCTTCTTATCCCATAAAATCACTTTCTTCTATAATCTCCCCTATCCAGAGTGATAACCTTAATGTCATGTTTGATACCTCTCACTATCCCATCCTAAATTAAAATGAGCATTCCACAGAATTCTTACCAATATGCTTCCCCAAGGACTTGTTGGATTAATCCTTTTCCCTCTGGTCCCCTTGAGCCACATATTATTATTCCAGAGCAGTATGCAGACTGGAGATCTACCATTACATTAGAAAGTCGTAATTGATCAGCTTTTCTGAGGAGCACATGCGCACTATTTCATTAATTGCTACCTAGCAGATCTAAGGAGGTATCTAGCTAAACAACAGAGCGACACTGAGGAGGAGACAACACATCCAGGGCCGCTAAAACGAAAGGGAACACCCAGGTGAGTGCAGCGTGTGTGTAAACAAGGAGTTGTGCTGTCCCACGCTGTCTCCTGTGATAGTGCGGATCATCACCAGCAGCCGGAGCAGCACAATCCCGGTCATACATGGCCAGGTGTTCATCCCTAGTCTGTCCACAGCTGTTTCCCGCGCATCTGCTACATTGCAGACACTGTTCTGAGCTCGGGGGGTGACCTCAAGTTCTATTCAGGGAGATAAGCAGGACCGACAGGACAGAGAGCACTTCTGGGGGTGACAGTGTGAGGAAGGAAGGAAATGGGGGGGTGGTCTTAGAGGGAAGCCAGGAGAGGTCTCTGTCTGAAGACCTGCAGGAGCTGCCTGAAAGCCCAGTCCCTGAGGCCACTGCAGCCACAGGAAGAGTGAACACAGCCCTGGCCTGTCGCCAGGCTAGTGGCATGGGCTGTGACCTGGTGATAGCCTTTTCCCAGCTCTGTGTTCAGTGATGCCAGGTCCAGAGCTCAGAATCAGCTTGGTGAGAGAGGAAATCCAGAGGAATGGGAAAACTCTACAAATCAGGGCCCACCTCCCTCTACCTCATGTCCTACCCATCCCAAGGCCAGGATGGCCGGAGTGCAGTGAGCAATGGAAGAGAGCGGGGATAAGGTCAGAGAGCAATCAGGCACCAATCATGTGAGTCCCTGAAGGCCATCCATGGACAGCAGGGGGATGACCCTGCAGGATGCCTGCATTCTAATCCCCAGAACCTGTGGCTATGCCCTCTTACATGGCGACAGGGACTTGTTAAGGATCTTGAGAGTGATGGGCTTTCTGATGGGCCCAATGTTGTCATGAGGGTCCTTGTGAGTGGAAGAGGGAGGCAGGAGACTGGGAGGGATGTCACAATGGAGTGATGTCAGGTCACGGGCTGGGGACAGTGAGCAGCCCCGGAAAGCTGGAAAGGGCAGGGAAGCAGATGCTCCCTACAGCCTGCAGAGGAACCTCTGTGCAAGTCATGTGGGACTCTGACAGCATGAACAGGTAACACATCTGTGTTGTTTAAGTCTCCAAGCTTGGGGATGCTTGTTACAGCAGTGACTGGAAACTGATACATCTCTATAAGAACATGGGCTTCTTCTTGAGACAGGTGGGAAGGCCTGGGAGGGTCTGAGATAGGACTGCCATCGTATGACCTGGTTTGCAGGCTCTAGCAGGTGAGAGTAAGGGGGCCAGCCGGGAAGAGGGTGAGAAGGGGTGGGGTGCTGTGTTGGCCAGATTGAGATGCCCTGGGGCAGCGTCAGAGCGGAGGGAGAAGCAGCTCCACTGTCTTCAAACAGGGCCAGCTGGAGCTCCTGAAGATTGGCTGGGTGTGCAAGAGGAGTGAAGCCCAGGTCCTCAGGATGTCCCCAAGATTTTCAGCCGGAGGCAGAGTGGAATCAGCTTTGACTGAAGAGGAACAACAGCGGACCTCAGGTGTGGGGGTGGCAGGCCTGGGTAAATCTGCGAGGTCTGATCACCTTCAAATGTTGGAAAGGGTCTGGGGGCCAGAAGGGAAGCGCCACCTATGGGGCGGGGTGAGTACCAGCCTGGAGAAACCACTTCTTTCAGAAGGGGGGGCAAGGGATGTCTCCTGGACTTTTTTTTTATTTTTTATTTTTTATTAGTGCACTGCAAACATACATCTTGAAGGATTTCAGGGTGGTTGACATATATATGCACTCATCGGTCAATTAGCCCTCCCCAATTCCCGCCCCCCCGGCTCCCCCCTCCCTCCTTCCCATTTTCAGCATAGTAGTTGACTTTGATATCTGTGTGTAAGTCCATCCTGTGCTCCAGTTTGTTTCCCTCTCCTTCCCTCCCGTCTCCCCCAGTTAGTTCACCTTCTTCACTCATCTGAGGTTTTCTCTCTTTGTCTGTGGTCCTTCCTGGGCAGGGTCGTGTCATCGTCCCCTGACCTCAGCACTGGGATACTATGGGGCGGGGCTGGGGGCTCCCCCCTCCCTATGTTCCCAGTGCCGGGACGAGGGGTTTTCCGGGGGCGGGACCAAGGGCTCACATGCCCCATGTCTCCAACGCCGGGGGGGAGGGGTTCTCCGGGGGCATGGCCAAGGGCTCACCTGCCCCACATCCCCAGCGCCAGGGGCCTTGGGGGGCGGGGCCCAGGGCTCTCCCGCCCTGCGGGGTCTCTGGGGGCAGGGCAAGGGCTCACCTGCCCCCTGTCCCCAGTGCCGGGGGGAGGGGTTCTCCAGGGGTGGGGCCAAGGGCTTACCCACCCCGCTTCCACAGCACTGGGGCAAGGGGTTCTCTGGGAGCGGGGCCAAGGGCTCACCCATCCCATGTCCCCAGCGCTGGAGTGAGGGGTTCCCTGGGGGTGGGGGTCAAGGGTTCAACGCCCCGCATCCCCAGAGCTGGGGTGTGTCTCCAGGGGTGGGCTGAGGCTCACCCGCCCCATGTCCTCATTGCCAGGGAGAGGGGTTCTCCGGGGGCAGGGCCTAGGTCTCACCTGCCCCACGTTCCCAACACCAGGGAGTCTCCAGGAGCAGGGACAAGGGCTCACCCGCCCCACATCCCCAGTGCTGGGAGGAAGGATTCTTTGGGGGCAGGGCCTAAGGCTCACCCACCCTGTGTCCCCAGCACCGGGGAGAGGGGTTCTCCAGGGGTGGGGCTGAGGGCCTGCCCTTCCTGTGTCCCCAGTGCTGGGGGGAGGGGTTCTCCAGGGGCGGGGCCAAAGGCTCATCCGCCCCGCATCCCCAGCGCTGGGGTTCTTTGGGGGTGGGGCCGAGGGCTCACCCATCCCTTGTCCCAATACTGGGGGGTCTCCGGGGGTGGGGCCGAGGTCTTGCCCGCCCCATGTCCCCAGCGCCGGGAGTCTCCAGGGGCAGGGCTGAAGGTTTGCCAGCACCGTATCCCCAGTGCTGGAGGGGGGTCTCTGGGGGAGGGGCGGGGGGCTGGCCCTCCTGTGTTCTCTGTGCTGGGCCACTGGGGAGGGAGCCATGTCTCATCTACATATGTCCTCAGTTCTGGGGTGTTCCAGGATGGTGTTGGGCTGCTCATGGGGGACGTGGCTTACTGGCTCCTGTTCTCAGAGTTGGGCTGCTCCTGTGTATGGCCACCTCTTCTTTTTCTCTCCTTATCACACTGTTGCAGGGGCAGAGGCTCACGGCCCACCCCTTGAAACCATCATCGTTGTAGGTGTGGTCTGGATTGACTTGGGGTTCATCATGTTCCGGAGTTGGCTGGTTTCAATGGTGGTCTATAGTCGCTGGTTTCACAAGAATCAGCTATTTCTTTGCTAGATGATTCCGGGGGCCACGGTGCTGGGTGGCTCAGCCAAGATGGCACCTTTGTCTCGGCTCTCTGCTTACTAGGTGAGATGCTTTGAGCTCTCTACCTCCTTCCACTCCTTCCACTGACTCACAGTCCTCTGCACTTTGGCTGTCATTATTTTGTTGAGTTTTGGCTGTTCTGCTTTTCTTGTCAAGAAGCAGTCTTCCCGCCGTCCGGGCTCTGACTCTTGGAGCACCAGCGACTCGCTGCCTCTCTCTTTCCCACCATCTCGATTCTCCCCTGTAAGGCCTCTTTGGCTCTGGCCAGCTCCTGCTCCTTCTGTGCCAACTGGACCCTGAGCCCCGTGGCCGAGAGGACCTCGGCAGCCTTGCCGCTCTGAGACTCCTCCATGTCCTTGGCCAACATCTCCTTCATCTGCTTCCTGGAGCCAGGACACCTCTTCCTGCAGGAACACGGGTTGGCCACAATCACCATCTGCTGGAGTCGGGGGTGCCCCGGCGCGGGGCCGATCACCGGGCCCTGCTGCATCTGCGCACAGCTCTCAGGCTGAGGGCCTGGTGGCTGTGTGGGCCCCGTCCAAATATATTTTTCAAAATGGTTGAAAGACCTCTGGGCGCCAGGGTGCGGGCAGGAGAGGGTGCTGGGGAGCGGTGAGCTGTCTCCGTGCCGGGCTCAGTGGCGGCCAGCACCCGGAGCTCTGCGGCCGCGGCCACAGCAGTGCCTTCCTCTTCATCCTCTTCGCGGACTCCGAGCCGGAACGCAGCCAACGCCCCAGCCCCGCAGCCTCCTCCCCGGCCCGCAGCCTCCTCCCCGGCCCGCAGCCTCCTCCCCAGTCCGCAGCCTCCTCCCCGCCCTACTTTTCTTTTTACGAAGCAGTCTTCCCACCGGCCGAGTTCCAAGTTTTGGAGTGCCAGCAACACGCTTCCTCCCTTTATGTCACTCACCCATGTTCTGTGGATCTGGTTCGATGTGGACTTCAACATGGTCCAATGTCGACTGCTTTCGATGGTGGACTATAATCACTGGTTTCACAGGAATCAGCTGTTTCTTTGCTGGAGGATTCCAGGGCTGTGGTACTGGTGTGGCCCAGCCAAGATGGCGCCTTTGTCTCCGCTCTCTGCTTACCAGGTGAAATGTTTTGAATTCCCTACCGCCCTCCGCTCTTCCCACTGCCTCGCACTCCGCTGCACTTTGTCTCCCATTGTTTTGTTGAGTTTTAGCTGCCCTTATTTTCTTGTCAGGAAGCAGTCTTCCCACCCACTGAGCTCCAACTCGGAGCCCGGGCAAGACACCTCTTCTCGCTATTCCTCTATCTTCAGGATTCTGTCGTCTCCTGGTCTTACCGCCACCTCTCTCTGTGTCTCTCTCTCTCTCTTTCTCTCTCTTTCTCTGTGTACTAGGGATTGAACACTCTACCACTGGGCTACATCTCCAATCCTTTTTATTTTTTATCTTAAGACAAGGTCTTGCTAAATTTCCCAGGCTGACTTCAAACTTGAGATCCTCCTGTCTCAGCCTCCTGAGTCTCTGAGATTACAAATGTGCACCACCACATCTGGCTAACTCCCTGCTTCAATACATGGAAACCAAGATCCAGGGTTTCAGGTAAGCACCCTAGTCCAGTCCAGAAGCTGGTTGTGTGGCATTGAATTTTCCCTAATCAGTGTCACCTAATGAATCCCCTCTGACTCTCACCATGGTGCTGCCTCATCGTCTAAGAGCTGGGCAGGAGGTCTACAACCCAGACCATGATAGGGAGCTCCTCCCGTCTTGAACCATGGTCTCCCGGGGTGCCCTGGGGGCTGGTGCTGAGTCTGGCTTTATTTAACATCTTCGTTAATTATTTCAGGAGAAGATAAAGACTTGTTTGTTAAATTCACAGGTTGTACAAAATTGGGAGGTGTTGAGAAGACCCGCGAGGACAGAGGGATCATTCACAGGGCCCAGAAATATGGACAAGAAATACAATGAGTCTTGCTGTGGAAGACTGCGGGAAGATGCAGCCAGAGGGTGCAAATCCAGAGCATTGGAATTCAATGGGCAGGAACGACCAGCAAAATAGATATGCTAAACAGGCCGGTGGGTAACTGAGGACAACGGATTAATTAGAATTCTACTGTGCAGTTCTGCAGTAAATGGTCTAGGGTGATTGTGTCCCACACTTAACAGGCTTCACTGGGATGGGAACCCATAAGCTTTCCCTCGTTGTGCATGCACACACACACACACACACACACACACACACACACCCTTCCACCTACCGTGTCTGAAATGTTCCTTTGGCCAGGCTGACTCAAGAGGAGAGGGTGAAAGGGGCCTCGATGAGCCCTCCGCCTTCCTGCCCACAGTCCTCCTTTCCAGGGGAGGAAGTGCTGTGACCTTTGGCTTGTCCTTGAGAGAGCAGAGGTAGGGCGAGCTTCTGGAGGGCAGCAGAGGCTCACAGAGGTCAGGAAAGGCAGAGCTGGGTGCTGGGAGCCATCGCCTATCAGCACCCAGTCCACTTCATGAAGAGGGCATCTAGAACAACAGCAGCCGCTGACATTTCAGGGCGAGGTGTTGTATTAAACCCTTGGTTTATAGTATCACTTAACCTAGTTTTTGCCTCAGAACCATTCTCAACCCCTTCACAGGGAATGACACTGAGGTGCAACCTGTACGGTAAGTCACCCAAAGTTGCTCTGCTGGAGAGCTGGCAGGGCCACCCCCAGGGTTCGAGCTGCAGGGTCGTGGTCAACACCATCACACAGCACAGCACCAGAGGGTGAAAACGGTGGCAGGAGTTCTCTTTCACTGCCATCTCGTTTAATTACCACGTTAGGTAATCATTGTGCGTGGGTCTCAGTTGTAGGTGATGGACATCCAGCAATGTTTGATGGGGGCCTCGATCAAGGAGCACAGGGCCTTAGCCCCAGTTCCCATGTGCAACTTCTATTGTTAAAAGATTTGTGAGCCCCCCAATGAATGTATGTCGATTTATTTGATAATCGTAGCCACATACCACAGTAGTACTATATTATGTATGTCATACAATGTGTTTCAAAGTGAAAATGACAAGTATGTAGAAGTGGAAGTTCCACTGTCTTCTATCTGCCGACCTGTGGTGATTGCGGATGCGCAGGGCATGTTGGAGCCTGGTTTAGGAGGAATTCCGACAACAACGAGCAAATGCGGATGTTCTGAGTTTAATACTATACCCTTCAAACTCATGTTCACTCAGAACCTCTGCATGCAAACTGATTTGGAAATAGTCTTTGTAGACCTAATAAGTTAGGATGAGGTCTGTATTCGTTAGCTTTGTATTGCTGGGATCAAAACACTTGACAAGAACAACTTAAAGGAGGAAAGGTTGATATTGGTTCAACATTCAGCCCCTGGTTGGCTGGCTCCAAGGCAGAAATCTCATGGAGACAGGGTGTAGTGGTGGAAAGCTGTTCTGGTTATGGCAGTGGGAAAGGAGAGGAGAGGAGAGGAGAGGAGAGGAGAGGAGAGGAGAGAGAGAGAGAGAGAGAGAGAGAGAGAGAGAGAAGAAGAAGAAGAAGAAGAAGAAGAAGAAGAAGAAGAAGAAGGAAGAGGAGGAGGAGAAGAATGAGGAGGAGGAGGAGGAGGAAGAGGAGAAGAAGAAGGAGGAGGAGGAGGAGGAAGAGGAGGAGGAGGAAGAGGAGAAAAAGGAGAAGGAGAAGAAGGAGAAGAAGAAGAAGAAGAAGAAGAAGAAGAAGAAGAAGAAGAAGGAGAAGAAGGAGAAGAAGGAGAAGAAGGAGAAGAAGGAGAAGAAGGAGAAGAAGGAGAAGAAGGAGAAGAAGGAGAAGGAGAAAAAGGAGAAGAAGAGAGGGGAGAGGAGCTGGGGAGGAAAGAAGGCCTTCCAGGGCATGCCCCCATACTTCTTCCCATGCCCCACCTCCCACTGATTCAGCCATCAATGGATTTATCTACGGATGGGGTCAGAGCCCTCATGATACAATTATTTTCTAAAACCCCCACTTCTGAAACCTTATCTCACTGGGGACCATACTTTCAACATATGAGCCTTTGGGGAACACTTCAGACTCAAGCCATAACACTTTGCCCCTGGCCTTCAAAAGCTCATACCATCTCACAGTGCAAACTGCGAGATCTCCAAGAGTCCTTGCATTCTTAGCAGTTCCAGCATCGCTCAAGAGTCCAGGTCCAAAGTCTCCTCCTAAACTCAAGCAAACCCTTAGCTGTGAGCCCTTATAAAAAAAAAAAAAATCAAGAGCCGGGCGTGGTGGCACACGTTTGTAATCCCAGTACTTGGGAGGCTGAGACCGGAGGATCGCAGGTTCGCGGCCAGCCTCAGCTACTTAGTGAGGCCCTCTGCAACATAGTGAGACCCTGTTTCGAAATAAAGAACAAAACATAGGGCTGGGAGTGTAGCTCAAAGGTAGAATGCCCCTGGGTTCAATCCTCAGTACTGCAAAAAAAATCAAAATGCAAATTATATACATCCAATATACAATCGCACCCCCATTCCAGAGGGGAGGGCTAGGAGCATGTAAAGGAGGCGTGAGACCAAAGCAAGACAGAAACCCGCAGAGGAACCGTTACACCCTGCAGCTCCGCGTCCAGCGTCGTGTCCAGCATCTGGGGTGTGTGGGGGTGAGATGTGGACCCCGAAGGGCTTGAGCAGTCCCTCCCTTGGCCTTGCGGGTTACAGCCACCAACACCCTCTCCCTCCGGTGCCCTTGTTCACAGGGAAGGACTGAAAAGACAAGGATCCTTCTCTGTCCGTCCACGTCATCCTTTCCAGCCAAGACAGGAAGTGGCGTCAGGGAGTGATGATGGGGCTGGTTGTTCCCTGGCATCTCTGAGACAGTCCTCGCCCTCTTTCTGCCTTCAGCCCTTCGCTCCCTCCTTGCTCACAGAGTCCCTGAGACCTCATCGCAGGGGCCCCTGGAATCCTGAGCTCGCCGGGCATTGCCAATGCCCACGGGGAGCAGGGAGGGTCCACAGCTGGCTCACTGCACCTACGGTCTCTGCTCACTGTCCCATTGGGCTTCGGGGGCAAAAACCATGTTCAAGGAAAAAATTAATAAAATTTCAAAATAACAAGCAAGAATTAAGCCAAATGAGGAAAGCATTAAGTCAAGCGTGGTCCTTCTGAGCTGAGGACCTGCGTGGCTATGCAGGTGACGCCCTGAAACTGCCCTGGGCTGTTGGAGTGTGGGCTCTCCAGGTGGCGCTAGTGGAGATGGCTGCGAAGACCAGGTATCCCTCAGAAGAAAGAAACCCAAGCTCAATTCCTTGTGTTGCATAATTCACGTGCTACTCTCCGGTTACCTCCCAGCCTGAGTCCCTAGCACAGTCCTCCTGGGTGCTCTGCTCCATCCATGGCGCGTGCGCCTGCTCCCCACGCTCAGCGCAGACCTCCCCAGCCATACTCAACTCAGCAGAGCCAGCTGCTGCTGCCCGGGTCTCCCCATCACTCTGCTACTCCTGGACGAAGAGCCTGTCTGTGCCTCATGCTGCGGCCAGAGTCGCCTGTGTGTCTAGTCTGTCCCTGAGTGTGGGCAGCCAGTCTCATTGATGAGGATAGTGCACACATGGAGTGGCCATCTCACACCTGTGTGTAACTCCCCCTGAGCACCTGTGACCTATAGGGAACAAGGTAACTGACGCTTCCTGAAACCTGGCCCACAGGAACCTGCACAGCCCATGCAGACAAGGTGGGGAGTTGGGGGTGCGCGGTGGCCCCCCCCATAAGGCTGCCCTGCAGGTGGGTAGAGGAGGGTGGGCCAGCAGGGGCTGGGGCTTGGCTCCTGAAGCACCCTGAGGGGCAGCCAGAGCAGGGAGGGTGCGAGTTGTAGGGCCACCATTGTCCCTCCTCCCCTCCTGGAAGCCCTTCGTCCACAGGACAGGCTTCAGGGGAGGACCTGGGGACCCCGCCTGGGGGCTTCAACTCACAGCTGCACGAGGAGGAGATCCTGGCAGCCCTGCCAGGGGGCGGGAAAAGCCCTGGGAGAAACCGTTTTGATTGTCGACTTATTTCACAGTTGCAGCAATTTTCGGTGACACACGCCTGAGGCTGTTGGGTGTTCGCTTCATTTGTGTATTCTTCCTTTTTTATTTAATCTTTGTTGTTTGCATCTGATTTCATGGATGTAGCTAAATTCCAGCCACCCAGCAGTAGGCAAACACGCATCTCCTAATTCCTTGAAACTATTTCTTACAAAGATGAGGGAGCCTGGCCGAGGAGGCTGCGGCGTCAAGAATACGTTTTATGGAGGAATACCAGCCTTGGAGGCAGAACAAAAGGACTAAAGCAGAGAACAGATGGGTGGGTGTTCAGCGAAGGCTCATGATCTATGTGAACGGTGCGGGCGGTACCCTCCCCTTTTTTTTGTTTTTGATGCATCAGGGTATGATATGATATGATATGACAGAACATGTCAAAAATTTAGGGGAAAATAAAACCTTGGGTTTTTTTTTAAACATCAAACTATTGCTATCAATAGGAACAGCAACTGTTCAAAAATTTGTTTCAGAACTGCCAAGAAGTGAACGTTCATGAAAAAAAAAAGTATTTTTTCCCTGCTGTTTGCAAGGTGGACACAAATGCAAGCGGTAGGAGGTTGACAACTTGACACATGTCTAATAAATCTAAAGCATAAAAAGTCAACAACTCGCTGTTCAAGAAAGCATCGTCGGAATAAAAAAGTGCTACGCAAAGAAAGAAGAACCATTAAAAAATAGATTTTCTGAATTCAGTAAGTAATTTAGCCCTTGGAGCGCCAGCCTTCAAAACAAACAAGCTTTTTCTTTCTCCCTTTAAGAGACAGAGAGACAGAGAGCTCGGAGGGAGGGGGCCGCTGCATTCGAAATGAACCAAGGTGAGCGCCAGCGTCCAGCCAGCAGATGCGAGACTCCAAGGGCTGGTGACCCGGTCAGGGTGCAGAGCCTTCCGGATCCGGCAGCTCTGTGGCTTAGCGCTGGCGTGGGCTTAATTTGACAAGTTGGTCCAGTTACAGGGAATTCACAGATCGCAGTCAATGCCAAGCAGATTTGGCCACCATCAGCCTGTCTGCGGCTGGCCAAGAGGATAGCAGTTGGGAGACTGTCTCTGCTGTCCAACCACTTGAATGCAAAGAGAGAGAGAGAGAGAGAGGGAGAGAGAGAGAGAGAGAGAGAGGAGAGAGAGACTCGGGTGAGGGCTGCAGGCGCCTGGCTGCGTGTTTAAGAAGTGAACAGAAAGAATGAATCATGTTCTTAATATCAAAATAATTAAGCATTTTGTTTTAACCATTTTTCCCCCAAGCTCCGAATGCTCTTTTCTTCCCCACCACCATGAGTTGGATGTGGGAGAAGATTGCCGATGCATCCGAAAACGAATGGTAATTCTCATGCAAGCCTCATGTAAACAGAAATATCAGCATTCAAGTTATGAATCCTCATTTGTGCCACGGAGCTAAAATCTGTATCTTTCTGAATTTGAGGGATACAGACATATAGCACGGGGGAGCATCTCTATGCAGTTCAGAAAACTGACACAGTCTCTCCAATTTATGGGGAAATTGACATAATTTTGCAAAAATGCAAACCCATTTGTGAACGGGGTTTTGCATAATGGGATTAATTTGGTTGACTGTCATATCCACTACAGTGCAAAAGGCAAGTTAATCACAACATCATTCTGAATTTTTTTTAAGAGAAGAAAGAGAAAGGAAGATAGAAAGGAAAGGTATTTACCCCCCTTGCCTGACTATCTTTTCATTAAGAGAAAATACCCAGTCCCCAAGACAGCACCTTAAGGTGGCTCTCGGAAGCAATGCTAGACGGATTCTGCACGGATGCTTTCGTGAGCAGAGCCGAACTGGCCTGTTTCCAATAAGCAAAATTAACAGCTTTCGTAGGAGCAAGAAAAATTGCTTCCAAGGAAAGTTCATACTTTATGCCTTAGCGAATAGACCCATTTGCTCAGAATTATACCGCACCCTAGAATTAGGCTAGAGTACACAAGTCGTTACCACACTGGGCTATTTAACCTCATTATTAGGGACCCTCTTTCTGTCAATGAACAAGAGCCCGGCTGTTTTAAAGACCGCGATAGTCCGCATGCTAGGTTATGCCTTGGTAACAAAGAGCCCCAACGTCTCAATGTCTCAACGCCACAGTGTTTTCTTCTTTCTCCTACTACCTGCCCATATAGAGGTAGCGTATCCCATAGGGACCCCGGCCCGCAATCCATCCAGACCTGGGCTTTCTGAAAAGCCCAAAAAGGAAAGAGAGCAGGCGGCAGTGAGCCTGCCAGCTCTGAAGGCCCCACCTGGAGGGACCCTTCGTCTTCACCCATGTTGCCTTGGCCAAAGCAAGCCTCGTGGCCGCCGCTGCTTTTGGAGGGGACAGAGGACCAGAGGATGCGGGAGCTACCTGATGCTGCTCGCTCCCTTTGCAGGGGCTTTCCATGTCTCTCAATCCCTGGGGGGTTGGTGGTGAGGCTGCCGACTCTCCTGGTGGGAGACTTCTCCAGATGGTGGGACAGGTGCATGGGAACCATTCTCTCCCACAAAGAGGCAGGGTGGCATTTTTATTTATTTATTTATTTATTTATTTATTTTGTGGTACTGGGGATTGAACCCAGGGGCATTCTACCTCCAAGCTACACCCCCAGCCCTATTTTTTTTATTCTTTATTTTGAAACAGGGTCTCACTAAGCCGAGGCCTCACTAAGTAGCTGAGGCTGGCCGCGAACCTGGATCCTCCGGTCTCAGCCTCCCAAGTACTGGGATTACAAGCTTGCAGGGTGGCATTTAACTGCCAATCAACTCAACTTAACAGGGATGGGGAGCCCACCCCAGGTCTGAGGAGGAGAAAAGTCCTCTCCAAAGATAACGATGGCAGAATGGTGGCGGCGGCAACATGATCTCAATGTGAAGCCAAATACGGCCAGCAGGGATTTGGAGCATGAGAGAGGTTTCCTGAATGGAGCGTGCTAGGAATCAGCCAGGCCCGGCTGCCCACACCAGGCCTTCGCACTGAACCCTGAGGCTTCCAACACCATGGTGCAGGGGACACCCGATGGAGCCCGAGGCCTGCGTGCTGACACCTTGAGGGAGCCAGGGCATCCTGTATGAGCTGGGATACCCTGTGGAAGCTCAGGAACCCTGTGGGAGCCAAAGTACCCTCTAGGAGCTGGGGCACCCTGTGGGAGCTGTAGTGCCCCCTATGAGCTGGGGTACCTATAAGAGCTGGGTAGCCTGTAGAAGCTGGGGTACCTGTAAGAGCTGGACACACTGTTGAAGCTGGAGTAACCCATATGAGCTGGGGTACCTGTTAGAGTTGGGGTACACTGTCAAAGTTGGGGTACCTGTAAGAGCTGGATATACTGTAGGAGCTGAAGGAACCCATATGAACTGGGGTACCTATAAGAGCTAGGTACATGGTCGGAGCTGGGGTACCTGTAAGAGCTGGGCACACTGTAGGAGCTGGAGTACCTGTTAGAGCTGGGCACACTGTGGGAGCTGGGGTACCTGTTAGAGCTGGGCACACTGTAGGAGCTGGGGTACCTGTTAGGGTTGGGGCATACTGTAGGAGCTGGGGTACCTGTTAGAGTTGGGTACACTGTAGGAGCTGGGGTACCTGTTAGGGTTGGGGTACACTGTAGGAGCTGGGGTACCTGTTAGAGCTGGGTACCCTCTAGAAGCTGGAGTAACCCATATGAACTGGGGTACCTGTTAGAGCTGGGCACACTGTAGGAGCTGGGGCACCTGTTAGAGCTGGGTATACTGTAGGAGCTGAGGTACTTGTTAGAGTTGGGGTACATTGTAGGAACTGGGGTACCTGTTGGAGTGGGGTACATGGTAGGAGCTGGGGTACCTGTTGGAGTGGAGTACACTGTAGGAGCTGGGGTACCTGTTAGAACTGGGCACACTGTAGGAGCTGAGGTACCTGTTGGAGTTGGGGTACATGATAGGAGCTGGGGTACCTGTTAGAATTGGGGTATACTGTAGGAGCTGGGATACCTGTTAGAGTTTGAGTACACTGTAGGAGCTGGGGTACCTGTTAGAGCTGGGTACACTGTAGGAGCCAAGGTACTTGTTAGAATTGGGGTACATGGTAGGAGCTGGGGTACCTGTTAGAGCTGGGTACACTGTAGAAGCTGGGGTACCTGTTAGAGTTGAGATACACTATAGGAGCTGGGGTACCTGTTAGAGCTGGGCACACTGTAGGAGCTAGGGTACCTGTTAAAGTTGGCGTACACTGTAGGAGCTGGGGTAACTCTATGAGCTGGGGCCCCCTTAGGAGCTGGGCACCTGGTTAAGAGCTGGGGCAGGCGATGGCCTGTGCGCTGTGCTTGGGCATACGCAGGCTGCCCTCTCTGGGGTCAAGTCCACAGGGCGTAAAGTTCCAGCCTTTCTAGTGGCTCTGCTCCGACAAAGCTGCTCAGGGTCCAGATGAACAGATCCAAGATGTCAGATCACTGTTGTGCTGGGCTCTGGGGCCATGTCCTCCGTGTGGCCATACATTTAATGAGGAAGGGAGGAGCAGGGTGAGACAGGTGCTGGCTAAGACCTAGACCCAGAGGTGCCCCCTGCCCATATCCTTCACCTCCACCTGCAGGATGAGTGTCTACACCTGCCACAGGAAAGCTGGGCGCTGGAGTCTGCCTTGTGATTAGAAGGAAAGGGAGGACAAATCTTGATAGATCTCCAGCAGTTTCCACACTACCACCCATCTCTCTCAGAGCCTAAGACATTACACCTGTTGGTTCGTTATTTGTAGCAATTTCTTCTCCTACTAGATTTATTTTAAATTCAGCTTGTGTTATCTATTGTAATACCTTTATTTTACACTGGGAAGCAAACACTTCTAAATATCAACATAGAAGGTCTTGACATGCAGACTAAGCCTTGGAAAATACTGATGCTTGGTTCTACCTTGGAGATTCCAATTGTTGATCTCAGTTGCAGCTGTAACATGAGGATTTTTAAAGCTCAGCCCCGTGAGCAAGCCGCACCCTGAGCACTGATATCAGGCTAATTCCATCACTGCAAGGGGCCAGGATGGGTCCTGTGGAGAAGTGGCCGGTTCTAGAACTGGGATGGGGAATGCGGAAGCATAAAGAAGGGCCACAGACAAGAATTCCATACTACCACAACAATATGGGTGTGACAGCTACAGGAGGGACAGACAGAGGTCCCAATGCCTGACACTGGAACAATTTGAACAAGAAAATAAAGAAGTATTGGGATATATCTTGTTATAGTTCGATATGAAATGTCCCCTAAAGAGGGGACATTTATTAATCATTTATTAATGTTTGGAGCCGATGTAATTGAGTCATGAGGGTTGCAATCTCAGCAGTGGATAAATCCATTGTAATGGATTTATCTAGGGTGTGGCCTGGGCCAGTAGGGGTGGGTCCCTGGGAGTGTGGCCTTGGAGATTATCTGTGGTTCCTCCTTCCCCTGCTCTCTCTCTCTCTCTCTCTCTCTCTCTCTTGCTTCTGGCCTCCATGGTGCAAGGAGCACAGCCCATGAGCTCTCCCTCTCTCCACCTCCCACCGCCATGTCCTGAGATCCGTGGTCCCCCGCTTCACATGTTCTGAACCTGAAACCCTAAGAATATAAATCTTCTTTCCTCTAAGTGACATGGTCAGGTCTTTAGATTATGACTGTCAGAATGCTGACTGGAACAATCCGAAAGTATAAAATAGTTTTATTCTGATATATATAAATAAATAAATGGGGAAGAGACAGATATTCCATGTAGAATTCCAAATAATTGATGTAGATTCTCCACCCTGGAGGAGCTGGAACAGAAGTCCTAACTCCATCAGCATGGACTGATTTCCTTCCAAAAAGCAAAGCATAAGAAAGGAAAGGAAAGGAAAGGAAAGGAAAGGAAAGGAAAGGAAAGGAAAGGGAAGGGAAGGGAAGGGAAGGGAAGGGAAGGGAAGGGAAGGGAAGGAAAGGGCCCCTTGTAGTGGACCTGACAGATGCTACTTGGCTGGTGATCAAGGTCAACCGCAATGTTGATCCTCAAGTTGACAGTCCTTTCCCTTGATAGGAGGTGATGAAAATGGTATTTACCTCTGTGGTCTTCCCCCTAGACCCACAAATGTGGTCTGAGCATGAGAAAAACACCAAACTCCAATTGAGGGACCTCCTACATAATTCCTTACTGGTTCTCCTCAAAAGCGTCAAGGTCATCAAACACCCTCACAGTCAAGAGGAGCCTAAGGAGATATGGGGACCCGAAGTGATGTCGTGTCTTGGATGGGGTCCTGGGACAGAAAACGATCTTCAGGCAAAAGCGAAGGAAGTCTAAACAAAGCACGGACTTCCGTAAATAGGAACACATCAACATTGTTCCACTAACTCACAGGAAGATAAGATGAGCGTAATGGGGGAACTGGTGCGGGGCCTGTGGGAACTCTGTACTGTCTTTGCAATTTCTCTGTTGATTTACTTATTTTAAAATTAAAAGTTTAGTAGGAACAAAACATATCCCGGGGAATTCTAGTGTCCAGTGGTGGTGGTGTGTGTGGGGACACAACATAGAGACTGCACAGTGGCCCTATGGTAACAAGGGGATATGGCCATCACCAGACACCTTTGCCAGAAATATTTTAAGCAGAAGAGAAAATAATTGTGGAAGAGTTCTAGAGGGTGCCTGTGGATGCCAGGAGAGAAGCCCAGCCACAGGGATCCAGCAGCTCGGCCTCCGATTCCAGTACATGGATCCCCAAGGAAGCTCTCCTACCCAGGAAGTAGGACTCCGCTTCTTCTTTGTATTGTTGCCCTAATACGCACAAGACTCCGCTGGTAGACATTTGTCCTCCTGAGTGGCTGGCTGTCCTGTTTGAACACAGTTGAACTTAGGGCCCTGTCCCTCTGCCCCACTACGCAGTGTTGGCCCTTGGAGGACAGCTGGGCTGGAGTCTGCTGTCCCCAGGAGGGAAGCAGGGCCACCAGGGAGAGGCACATAGCAGGGGGGCTAAGGTGGCCCCAGAGTGCAGGGTGGGAGGCTGTGCCACCCAGGGAGGCTCCCCTGCCCTCCCCACTCCCCACCAGAGGCAGCTCGGCGGATGGAGGGTGTCTGGAGACCAGCTGCCCCTGAGTACCAAGAAGGGCTCTTGGAAGGAAATCCTTGTTGAACTCTGGCCAGCGCCTGGTCTTCTGTGGGGCCAGGGTTTTGCCTTAAATGGTCTGTGTTTGCAAACAATCTGTTGTGCAGATAGTGAGACGTCCCCTCAATGCCAGGCAGACATCATCTGACAGCGGTCACCCTGGAGCCCTTCAGGAAAGCGCGGAGGCCAGGGCACGCCAAGCCCGAGTCCACCTCCTACGGCCCGCCCTTCCCCAGCCCCGCCATCGGTAACTTGTGCATGAAGAACTCCCGGACGTGTTGCTAGGAAACCACAGGGAGCAACCTCTGTGGTCTCACATATGCGCCTCATAATAATAAATAATGGTTAACATGATAATAAATAAACAAATAACAATAATTATAACGTGCCCCAAGCCTGTTGTTTCTCCAAAATTAATTTATGATGAATTACGACTCAAATTCGTTGGAACGTGACTTGGAGAAGAGGAGAGGGGGGTGTTCTGTTCTCTGTTGGGCACGGAGGGGTTAAGATTGCCTGTTCCCAGCCCTGCCCTGGCCCTGGGCTCTGGACACCCAGGCAGGGGCCCAGAGAGCACCTCTCTTTCCCTCTCCTTCTCACCTCTTCTCGTACAGTTGAGTTTTTTAGATACTTTACTTGCATTTCTAATTCAGTTATTCTTCTGAAATTTATTCAAAGGATTTATGCTTATGAAATTATAATATAATGCTGCCTATATGCCAATGAGCTGGAGGCAAAGAAAATAATTTTCTTCAATTTACAGTTATGAGGCTGCGGGAATCTGATGGCTCCCTATCACCTCTTTCTCTTTGTGTGTCGCGGCGTGTTTGAGTCTCCAGAAACAGGAGCCGATGATGCATTCGTAAGCAGATCACACTGATAATTGTATTTCGGAGCTGTCAGCTCCGTGAAGACTGTCCACCGGCCGTCCCCGCACAGTCGAGCACTCCGTGTCACTGCTCTTCCCCGGGAACTCGGCTCTCAGTGAAGCCAACTCACTGGGGACACTGTTAAATCACCGGGGAGGATTATTAGATCAAGGGGAACGTGTGGATGGCACTTGGTAACAATTAATCAGGAACCCTTGATGAAGTTTCAGTGGGTTCTTTTATCCCTGGACCCCAAATAGATGGATATATAATCATAATAACATTCAGCTCTTGTTCCAATTGTCAAATGGCTCATTTTGTCACTCCGTTTGATTAATGGACCTTTTGGAGTCCCCAAAAAGTCCTAGTAATACAAATAAAAAGAATCATAAATATTGAATAAGCCCACGGTACACTTAACCTTGACTACATTTTGGGACACTCTCGGAGAAACTTCGCTATACAGAAAATAAATTGCTGCGGGGATTAAAAAAAAAATACGTGCACTCATACCAATCGGAGATTTCGGAGAATGTCACCTCTCTAACCTTGTCAGTCTTATTAATCTGTTGTGATTAATTAGTTTAGTTAACAATACAATCAGGTCAGCAAAGGGCCCGCATGAGAGCAAGCTTTACTGATGGGCGTGCCTGGACCAGGAAGGGGGTGCGGGCTGCAGAGAGGGATGGTCTGGAGCTCAAGGGGGCCCCACATGCTCCTACACTTGGTGAGACGAGAGGACCATTTCGGACAATAATTTACAAAGCAGGTGCCTGGGGTGAGGGTGGGGTGCATGTCTTGAACACCCTTGGGCCCCATAGGTTAAGACCTCCTCTCACAAGCTTTTGCTCACACCCTCCGATGTTCTAATTCCAGATTTGACCTGTTATTTGACCTAGAAAACGGACCCTAACTGGGCTGTCATGATTTGCAGTTTTTGACTTCAGCATCCGGCCTTCTGGGTAAGAGCTCCATTTGGGTGCTTAGACAGACTTGGATTTGAGACCTCCTTCTGCAGTATGGCAGCCGTGTGACCTTGGGTCATTGACTTTGGCTTTCTATGTCTCAGTTTTCTCATCTGCAAAGTGGGGATTCCCACCTCGTCAGATTGTTGGAAGGATGATGCGATGCAATTCAAAGAAAAGCCTGGAAAAGCGTCTGGTATATAAACAATACTCAGTAGTTAGGAGAACTGTGTCCCTGAAAAATATATCGAAGTCCTAATCACCAGTCCCTGTGAATGTGATCCTCTTGGGTCTTTGCAGATATAATCAAGTTCAAATGAAGTCACCATGGATTAGAGTGAGCCTGAATCCAGTGACTGGTGTCTTATAAGAAGAGAGAGATTTGCACGCAGGCGCGCAGGACAAGGCTATGGGAGGCAGAGACTGGAGGGATGTGGCTGCAAGCCAAGGAACGCTGAAGGTTGTCGCGAGCCAGCGGCAGCCGGAAGAGGCAAGGGAAACCCCTCCCTGGAGCCTCGGAGAGAGCATGGCTGGTGCACACTTTGAGTTTGGACTTCTAGCTTCCAGGACTGTCAGAAAATAAATGTCTATTGTTTTAGGCCATGTTTTTTTTTTTAATTTGTTAAATTAGCCCTAGGCAACTGATCTGTGCTCTAAATGTTCGCTGAAATTTGGTTTGTAGGGAACAAGTCAGGCAGGGCCACGGGCTTGGTCTGAGGTGTGTGGCCCTCATTTCCCTTGCTCATGTGGACCCAGGACAGTCATGAGCATGCCAGCTTCTCCTGGCAGCTGACAGCCTCCGTGGAGGCTGGGTGCCTCCTCCTACTTCCAGGTGAGACAAACACACTCGCTCAGCTCCGCAGAACGCCCCTGCCATCCTAAACCCAGCTCCTGGAAGCAGTCATAATGACCCCAGGCTCTGCTAAACCATTACCAATGCAAAGTTGTCCACGATGCAGGCAACGGTGAGTCGCTGCATTGATTTATATTGTCTTTTCTAAAGGTGCATTGCTGTTTCTAAATAAAGCCAAAGTTCAAAGTTAAGAACTAAATTACAATAATATTACCAAAGAAACCGCCTTATTTCCCTGTTGTCCTGTTGTGTGTGTGTGTGTGTGTGAGAGAGAGAGAGAGAGAGAGAGAGAGAGAAAATACTGGGGGTTGAACTCAGGGGTACTCTACCACTGAGTTACATCCTTAGCCCCTGTGTCCCTCTGTGTGTGTGTGTGTGTGTGTGTGTGTGTGTGCACGCACGTGTGTGTTACTAGGGATTGAACCCAGGGGTATTCTACCTTCAAGCTATTTCCTTTGGCCCATTTTATTTTTTAATTTGAAACAGGGTCTCACTAAGTTGCAGAGGGCCTCACTAACCTGCTGAGGCTGGCCTTGAACCTGTGATCCTCCTGTCTCAGCCTCCCAAGTACTGGGATTACAAGCGTGTATCACCATGGCCAGCTAGCCTTTTTTACTTTCAATATTGAGATAGGATCTCACTAAGCTGCTGAGGCTAGCCTTGAACTTGCCATCCTCCTGCCTCAGCCTCCCAAGCAGGTTGAGAATACAGGTGCGCGCCACCTCATCTAGCTTCCCTGTTGACTTTTAATGAGAGATTTGAGAACCCAGAGAAAAATATTGTCCCCATTACATTAAAAATGACACTGGGTCCAACCCTTCCATTTGCACTGAGAACCAACACGTTGTAGCAGGGACGGATCTCATCACGTTCCTGCCCCAGGCTTGCTTCCAGACTTCCCAAGAGGACCACCAACGTGTCACTAACTTCTGCCACAGGTGTCCACGGCCCTCTGATCTGAGGAAGACCACTGCTGACAGACCCGGTCCAGAACATGCTAGGGGCAAGATGGAGGACGGAGGGTCTTGCCCTCCATGGAGAAAGTCTGCTCCCGTCCTGGATGGTCGGTGCGGGCAGCTGAGCGTCAGCATTGCCCGTGGCCTTGCTGGTGAGGTAATTTGGGGACCTCTATGGACAGGCAGGAAGGGACCGAGAGATGGCAGGATGGTCAAACATGGCGGCAGCAGGGGGTGTCAGGGAGGAGAGGTCAGGGAGGAGCAAGGCCTGAAGCACTCTTGGATTTGGAGGTCAGTCACAGCCAGGTCTGAAAGTGTTCCCCCAAAGTTCAAGTGCTGGAAACTTAATCCCCATGTGCGTATGCTAATGGCCGTGGTTGGGAGCCGGCTTGGAAGAGTCAGAGGCCGGGGCTCCAGGGTGAGCTGAGAGGGGCTGGTAATCACTACAGTGGGGCACAGGACGGGAGGAGCAGAAACCCCAAAGCTGGAGGTCTGGAGTCGACGCAGGCTGAAGCCAAGAGGGTGTCATCGGCAGCTTCCTGCTCCAGGTGTCAAGGGTCTATGTAAACTGTTGACTTCGGTTTTAGAAATCTCAAATAGAAGTAATTTGACTACCCCACAAAGCAAAGATATTTTACTCTTTCCTTAGGCATGGATTGGTTTGGAAGGGAAATCCATAAATGAAAATGAGTGCATGTTTTTCTTGGCAATTTTTTGAACAAAATTCAAACTTGGGAGGCTGAGACCAGAGGATTCGGGTTTGCGGCCAGTCTCAGCTACTTAGTGAGGCCCTTTGCAACTTAGTGAGACCCTGTTTCAAAATAAGGGTGGTGCCCCTGGGTTCCATCCCCAGTACTGCAAAAAAAAAAAAAAAATGCTTAAAGCTGGGTCTCCATCCATATGCATTAGGGTAATGACAGTTGTTGAAAAAGATCAACCTGGCATGTCACTGTTTAACACAACAGAAGGTTTTCCTCTCACACTCTGGAAGTGAGAAGTGAGCATCCCATGAGAGGGCCTGGCACCTGGTCACTCTGGGTCTAGGACTTCTTGGATATCGGGATTCTGGGATCTTGGAGGGCTGGTTGTGCTCAACATTGAGCCAGACACAGGAAACAGAGAGGGCTCTCAGGTGGCAGCTTTGCACAGCCTGGTTTGGAAGGGGATCATGGAACTCTGTTCAGCCCCAATGCCACGGGCTAAGGCTCAGCCTTACTGTGGCCACTCCTAGCTGCAGACGAGGCTGTGGTCCAGCTGTGACTCAGCAGGATGAAGCTGGCCTTTGGAGCTTTGCAAGGATGCCCCCAGACCTGGAAGTGAGGGAAGCAACAGGTGCTGTGGAAATTGGAACCCTCTAGTTAGTTCTGGAATTTATGAATCTAAGTAGCAAAAGCCTTTGGATTGCTCAACTTTAAACTTAACAAGTTAATAGGCCTCAAACACAGGTGACTATCATGACAGGAAAGGAAGAGGGGCTCGACTTAACTCTGCACAAGCTACAGTGGGGCCAACACACACACACATACACACACACACATACACACATACACACACATACACACACACACACGCACACACACATACACACATGCACACACACATACACACACACACGCACACACACATACACACACACACACACACACACACACACACACGCACACACACATACACACACACACACACACACACACACACACACGCACACACACATACACACACACACACACACACACACACACACACTTCCCTACTACTCAGTGCTGTGGTTCTTAACTTTTCCACTCAGAATGAATTTCCCACCCACCTGTGGTCCCAGCTAATGAATGCACAGTAGCCTCACTTTGTCCTGAAGCTTTCACTGAATAAACGTTAAGATTTCGGTATGTTGTCTTTGCTGCAGTGTGATGTTCTACACCTCCTGTCTCCTGGATCACCTGTTTCTTTTCAAGGCAGAAACGACCGTGGCTGGTAGACGCTCTGCCCCTCCTTTCCTTCCTCTTACCTGTCATAGCTTCAGACATTTACACGAACCTTGCTGGACAGCCCTCCCTGCAGCTCCGGAAAGTCCTAGGCTCTGTCCCTGGGCTCCCCTGAGGGCAGCACAGACTCAGATCCAGGGACCAGTTCACTCTGTGGGGCTCTGCTTCCACAGTTTAACAGCTCTGAAATCAGTGACACGATGCTCAGGCCATTTGCTGTGCGGTTGAGGACCATACGGCTGGAACTTGGCTACTTTCTCTGGTGACTCGACTGGACCACGCTGCCCACCCCCAGTGTTAATCAAAAAACATTTAAAGACCAGTTAGGAAAGAATGTGAGCCATAGTTGCATGAGAATGTTTCCCTGAAAGCCTGTGATAAGATCAAGTAGATGATCTCAGTTGCTGGGGTCACTAGTGGCTTGCTCCAGGAAACCCACCTGGTTACTCCTCTTTTTTGGGGGGCTAATACTGAAGATTGAACGCAGGGGTGCTCTACTGCTAAGCTATAGCTACAGCACTTCTTATTTTTTATTTTGAGATAGGGTCTCCTTAAGTTGCCCAGCCTGACCTTGAACTTGGGATCCTGCTGCCTCAGCCTCCCGAGTCGCTGGGATGACAGGTGTGTTCCACACTTTTTGTGTGTGTGTGTGTGTGGGGGGGGTACTGAGGATTGAACCCAGGGGCATTCTAAATCTGAGGTACATCCCCAGCCCTATTTTTTATACTTTATTTTTGAAACAGGGTCTCACTAAGTTGCGGAGGGCCTCACTAAGTAGCTGAGGCTGGCCTCAAACCTGGATCCTCTGGTCTCAGCCTCTCAAGTACTGGGATTACAAGCGTGCACCACCACTCACGGCGCATGCTGCACATATTTAACCTCAGGTATTATTATGGTTCAATGTGTTTGTTGATTTGCATTTACCAAAATGCTTCCAGTTTTCCTTGCCCTTTATTATTTCTCACATGTCACACACACTTCTATATGGAATAATTTTCCTACTCTTATGTACAGCTTCTTGACAATTTGCAATTTGCTTGTGATAAATTAGCTAAATTTTTGTCCGAAAATATATTTATATTGTCCTCATTCTTGACTGTTGTTTTTTTCTGGGCCTAGATTTTTGCACGGTCTCTGTGGCCCCTCAGCTCGTGAAAGTTCCATTCCTTCTATGAAGACATCCATGGCTTCCCCAGAGAACTCAGCCGTTGTGGTACAAAGACTCCCCAGAGAACTCAGCCGTTGTGGTACAAAGACTCTTTCCTCCCTTCTGTTTAATGTTCTTGGTTTCACTATTATGTGTCTGGTTGTGAATATCTTTGTATTTCTCCTATTTGGGAATCATTCGCCTTCCTGAAGCCTTGAATTGTTGCAGTCACAGATTCTGAAAAATTTTTAGTGATTATTTCTTCAAATACTGCTTCACTTATAATCCTTTGTGTCTGCTTATGAAACCCTATTTAGAGCTGTTAGAATGTCTCATTCTAGCCTTGTCTTTCAAGAAAGATATTTTTTAATGTGCTTTTATTGGTGCATTGTAGTCTCACAGCACAATGGACATCAGTTTGACAATAACATACATGCACACAGCTTTTGATGCTCCCCTCCCCCCAGTACAGTGTACTGAGATTGACATTGGTATATTATCATATGTACACATGATCAATGGTAGTAATTCCATTGATGAACTTCATTCTTCCCCTTCCCCTTCCCTTAGACCACTTCCCTGGCTCCATTGAGGCTTCTCCACCATTGTATGGAGTCCCTTTTGTATCCCCACTACTCCCTAGCTTACACATATTAGAGAAAACATATGACCCTTCTCCTTCTGTGATTGGCTAATCTCACTTAACATAATGCTCTCCAGGTCCTTCCATTTTCTTGTAAATGATATTTTGTTCTTTATAGGTGTCCATCAACAGACAAATGGATTACAAAATTATGGGAAATACACACAATGGAATTCTACTCAGCAATAAAGGCTATTATTTCACATCTTCTTTTCCATTTCTTTTACCCTCTATGATGTATTTTGGGAAAATTTCCTCTCATATATTTTCCAGTTTCTGAATTCTCTCTGCAGCCATATCCGATCAGCAGTTAAAACCACTACTGGAATTGTTCATTTAAGTTATTGTATCTTTTTACTTCTTAAAATTATATCCAGTTCTTTCTTTTAAATATTCAAGGCCATTTTAATGGTTTTTAAAAATTTCATTTCTTTAAATGTGGCAAACATTGTTATTTCCTCTGCCTTTGTTAATTCCTAAACTCTTTGCTTGCTTGTCTCTGCTCTTTTGTTTTTGCTGCTTCTAGTTTATGGCAGGCCACACACTGGGAGACCCCTGCACAGTCCAGCCCCTCCTTCCACCTCTGTCCTGGCTGAGACTCTCATGTCCAAGGAGATCAGACTAGATGGTACCCAGGTCCCTGACCCAACCTTGGCCCAGTGGATCCCCTCTGCCCCCTCACTTTGCCGTGCTGTCTTCTGCCAGGGGTCCTGTTTCCTCGGGCCCCATCCTCACTACATAATTGGCCTTAACAAGGTAAGCAGGTTGGTCACTAAGCCCAGTGTCATCCAGCTAATTCAGCATCTTACGAGCTAACATAATGCCATCCCTGTGTGTGGACAGGGCTGTGACTGAAGCAGGCCAGAACCACATGTCCACAGCCCCGGCTGGCCAGAACATGCCCCCGCCACCAGATACTGAGCACTGCTGGGCTTGCCCACCCAGCCACTCCACCATCAGCTCCTCCCTCCATTCAGCAGACATTGTGGAGCTGGTGGGAGGGGACAGGTGTGCGAAGCACAAGCCCTTGCTCACCTGGGTTTGCGGTCAGTGGACAGCGACCGTGTTCTGCAGACCTCACACCCCCACTTCAGTGCAGGGAGCGGCACATGCCCAAGAGGAGGAGTCAACGCGGTTGGAATGAGCAGAGTCACACGAAACTGTCATCAGGCGAGTGCTCAGCAAGATGCCAGCTCTGGGCAGAGCAGGTGTGGCGGCTCCGGGCCATCGGCCTCTCCCATGCTGTCCGCCCATCCTCATGGAGGGCTGGAGACTCATCACAGAGCTGCAAGGCTGGGGACGTCACTTATCCCCCAGGAGCACGGGGGCTTGGCTCCTCAACGGACTGCTCCAGGTCGCTGAAAACCACAGGGCTCCTCACGGCGGCTCCATTGTCGAATTTGATATAAAATACATGTTCCTGTTCATTGCCATTTATGTGTTAGTTATCATTAACAGCCATTATAATTTTTTTCCCAGTGGCAATTACATTGATATTACTATATCTAAATCAAAGAGGACATTACGGCAATTACTGCCATAAGTTGATTGGGAACCACCTAATTTTTAAGTGACACTATTTTCTTATCAGCGTGATGATTTTCCTTCGCAATAAATACTATGGCAGGAGAGTGGAGCGACCCGAGTGTACAGTCTTTGCTGTGAGAACCAACGTGCCGGCTCACACACAGTGGTCTTAAGAAGCAGCGCGTGTATGTGGGGTTTCTCTTTCATGTGGGAAGAATAAAATTAAGATCTGAAGTCCTAGTGTTGGAAAATATTTGAACAGATTCTGAACCCAATAGTTGGGTTGTGCAGGGCAGAGGGGCGGTGATGAGTTTGTATTGCTTCAACTCTGTTTCCAAAGCAAATGAAGAAGGGAGGGAGAGAGGGAGAGAGGGAGGGAGAGAGGGACGGAGGGAGGGAGGAAAGAGAGAAGGGGGGCAGAGCAGGCTGCTTCCACCTAGTCCCCTCCCTTCCTGGCAGAAAGGTTTTATACCTGGGGCCACCTGCCACACCTCTCCACCTCCTCCCTGGTGGCTGTCTCTGGGTTTTTTGCCACCCAGAGCAGGGGACATTCAGGAAAGTTTCCATAGGTCTTCCTAGACCACACCAGGCACCAGGCAGCGGCTTGGGCAGCAGCCTTGAGGCATGATGGGAGCTTTGCCTAGTCCCCTGCTGCCGGCTGGTGTGCACGTCCCACCAGGCAGAGGCCAGGCAGAGCACGTCCCCATGGATAATCCCCCACACAGTCAGGGCTCCTCTTGAATTGAATCTCTCCCTGTGGGCTGAGTAGCAGGCTTCCCTCTCCTTGGGGTCTGGCTGAGGTGGCCCCAGGACTGACTGTGGGCTGGGAGCAGGGCCTGGCCCTGCAGCCATCCTCGCTGACCCCGGGATCCTTCAGGTCAAGCCCTGCTGGTCTGTTCATGTCCTCCTCTCCTCCTCACCCTGCAAGGAGTGAGTGGAACGTCCTCCTGTCCTGCAAAGGGGCCTTTAACTCTTCGTTCTCCCAGTAAGAAATTTCTTCTCCATCTCAAAATAATCAAATTTCAGCTCAACCCTTGCTCTCCCAGCTTCATAAAGCTGGCCAGAAACCATCCATCCATTCCTCTGTATAGGGTCTGGAACTCTCCCCTACCTTCTCAGACATACCTGGTCTACAGACTTGGATACTTTTTAGTTGTGTGACATTAGGGGGTGTCCTTGACTTCTCTGGACCTCAATTTCTTCAATGAATGGAGACTAAGATAGCGCCTTTCATAATTTATCCATAACTATTTGTCCATAATCCTTAGGCCCCTTGGTTAAGCTATAGATCCTGGTGCCCAACCTGCCTGACTGTTCTGTGCACTGGCCCTGTGACCTCAGTTTACCTGTCTGTAAATTGAGGGTGGTGCTAACACTAGATTCTGCCTCATAGGTTTAATGTGGATTAAAGAAGTTATTATAGGAGGCAGTTAGATCAGTGCCTGGCTTACTGTAAGTGAGAAGTGTTAGATATTGATTTTAAAAAATGGCGCCTCTTCCAGCTTTTATATTAATTAATTACAAGTTGAAATGATAATATTTTGGATATATTGGGCTAAATGAAATATATTAAGAAAATTAATTTCACCTTTTTTAATGTGGCTATTAGAAAAATTTAAATTACATATGTGGCTCACATTAATATCTCTATTGGACAGTGATGTACTAGAACGCGTTGTTCCGAAGACTCGATGAGAGGAAACGTCTCGAGTCCTGCGCACAGAGCCCGGAGCACAGTGGCTCCTTGAATGTGGATGTCCCCTGCCTGCCTTTCCCTCTTCCAGGAGCTATTATCTGTGCTCCAGTGAGTGCTGCCCCTCCCCCCACAAGCAGCCGCTTGAGGTCTGTTGACCAGGTGTGTCTCTGGGACTCACCTGCAGGTAGAAGGCTGGAGGCTGCAATAGAGGCTCTGGCTTCCTCCTGAGCTCCCTGCCTCAACAGCACCTTCCAGGGATCAGGGATTGCTTCCTGTGCTGCCCTTTTCTGCAAGGAGAGAGAGAATCTGTGCATGGGGCTGACTGTCATCATGTGCTGTTTCAGCATGGCCGATGACACCATGCCCACCTGAACTCGCCCTTCCAGTCCTGTTAGGGTGGTGATGTCCCTCTGTCCCCCCATCCCAAGGGGAGATGCCTGGTTGACAAGCCCATCCTTGGTCTAGTGAGTCCTGTGCTGTGTTGGAACACATCACACGCCCTTTGGGACCATGTGTCCCCTACAGCGAAAAAGGGAACGGAGTATTTCAGCAAAACATAACTGGCTTTCTTTTATGTGACAGCAGTAAGCCTTTCCCAGGGCTCTCTTTTTTTTCTTTTTCCTTTTCTTTTTTGTGGTACTGGGAAATGAACCCAGGGCCATTTGACCACTGAGCCATACCCACAGCCCTATTTATTTATTTATTGTTTTGAAACAGTGTCTCACTAAGTTGGTAAGGGCCTCACTGAGTTGCTGAGGCTGGCCTCGAACCTGTGATCCTCCTGTCTCAGCCTCCCACATACTGGGATCCCAGCTTGGAGCACCGAGTGTGAGGGGTCATCAACTCTTTTGACGAAGTCCAGCATTGGGAGGATTTCTTTGGGGTACTGTTAATCAGCACCTTGGACTGATGTCAAGAGAACATTAAAACTAGTCGGGCGTGGTGGTGTACGCTTGTAATCCCAGTCCTTGGGAGGCTGAGACAGGAGGATCACAGGTTCGCGACCAGTCTCAGCAACTTAGTGAGGCCCTCTGCCATAAGCGAGACCCTGTTTCAAAACAAAAGATAAAATAGGGCTGGGGATGTAGCTCAGAGGTAGGAATGTCCCTGGATTTAATCCCCAGTGCCACAAAAAAAGGAACATTAAAACTACTATTAAGAAAAACTGTATTTGTTGCACCAACAGGCGGGCCCCAGAGCTGGGGCTCCATCTTCTTCTGAGTTCCCAGGGTCTCAGATGGTTCACCAGATTTTCCAGATGAGCAGTCTCAGGTGGAGAGAGGCCACATGGGCTGCCTGTGGCCGTGCCGTGGGATTCGCGAGAACTCCAGGCCAGCTCTCCAAGGTCCCATTCACAACTGGGGCCCACCCTGCAGTCCTGCGCTGGAAGACATGAAGATGGGCGGTTTGTTGGTGCCATTTTAAAATCAAAATGAAAAGCGGACATTGATGTAATATTTATGAGTAGGTTCTATGCCCAGTGACGTGCTGGGGAGACAAGGTTGATGGTTGTTGGGGCATCTGTCGGGGCACCAGGCTCCCGGGACCAGCCGGAGGGTGATGTGATGCTGAAAGGGGGACAGAAGCCGATCGGTCCGAAAAGCACATACTTCCGAACCGGGAGACATGTCTGGCAAGATCTCGTTTATTAGAAAGCCAAACCTCTCTTTTATAGTAGAGGCAATACAGGAAATTCGCAGTCAGTAGGGTGTGGCACCACGCCCCCCTGTAACCTATCATAGGTAGATGCACCTGTCGTCTGTGAGCATGGAAGGAGGTAACCACCTATCATAGCCCTCCTGAGGCTAGGTGGGGCTATCTGCGGAACCTCCCTCCAAGGAATTCGCCAGCGCCATCTTTGCCATTAATATGCTGAGTTACTGCCACGTGGGAGAGGCCCGGTGCTCTAGAGCAGGCTTCTACCAGTCCACCAGGCCCTTTCATGGCACCGGGTAGAGGGCCCAGCAGATGGTGTCCAGGGAGTCCACTGTCTCTGGGGAGACAGAATGTGAACAGACAGATGAGAGGGTACCATGGAAGGTGCTAGAAACACTGTATGAGCAAAATGCTCATGGAGTCCAGAGGCGAGCGTAGCTGTCTGCCTGCGCAGGACTGGGACCTCTGTGAATGTGAATAGACTCGCTGCAGGCAGGGGATGAAGTCACCTCCCCTGCCGATGACAGTCACCTCATTGCAAGCTGGCTGACCCAAGCAATGTCCCACCCCAGAATCTCTCGGATCCCATGTGAGGTTTTTTTTTTTTTTTTTTGCGGTACCGGGGATTGAACCCAGGGGCGTTCTACCTCCGCGCTACACCCTGGCCCTATTTTTTATATACTTTATTTTGAAACTGGGTCTCATGAAGTTGAGGAGGGCCTCACTAGGTAGAGAAAGAGAGAGAGAGAGCTGAGGCTGGCCGCGAACCCGGATCCTCCGGTCTCCGCCTCCCAAAGTACTGGGATTACAAGCGTGCGCCACCACGCCCGGCCCCCATGTGAGGTTTTACAAAGGCCCCGAGAAATTGACATTCAGAAAAGGTGCCATCTTGCTCCCTCCCCCCAGTCCAGCACGACTTGTTGAAAGCTGCCCCACTCTGCTGCCCACATTTTCTGAGGACATCGGTGATCACTTCTAATCCCTTCTGTCCCTGCCTCAATCAATGCTGGGCCCCTCGTGGACACATGAGTGGAATGACTGATACTCCTGCTCACCCGTGGGGACACTCCTCTGGCCAGCCAGAACCCACTGAGGACAGAGGATGCTGAAAGGTTTGCCCTGTCCCACCCCGAGCTCGCCCCCTCTCCGCAGCCAGGCTGGCTGTAAACTCCCAGAGCTGGACTCTGTCTATCACTCAATCAGTTTCCTTTTGAGACCAAGATGTTTTCTTACATTCATCTCAGTGGTGTATTAACAAGCACTCGCATGGATTATAACTTTTCCCTCATTGAGGCTGCAGCCTCTTAAGTCACTGTAATTTCTGGGGGCCGATCTTTAAATAAAGGCTACATGTGTTGCCACGTCACGTGTTCCAAGCGACCTGATTCCAAGGTGATATAAACTAGATGCTCTCCCTTCCATCAGGATAATTGTAGAATATTATGCTAATGGTGCACGCATGCTGAGTGCTGGGAGGTACAAGAGACTCGGGGTGGTTTTACCTAATGCTCCTATTTTACGTAAAGACTGAGGTTTAATGGGTGACCCCAGGCCAGGGGCCGGAGAGCATTGGTGTGACACAATTCCACTGCAGAAGCAGGACAGCACCGAGAGTTGGAGTCCTGGGGCTCTGCCTTCATCTGACAGGCAGTGAATGTAGAGGCGAAGGACCTGCGTGTCCAGCGCTCTGTGACTCTCCTGGACCTCCCTTCTGCCCAGTTTACAACTGGCCAAAAACAAGCGCCACAATAGAACCCTGTCCATCAGACGCGGATCCATGTCATGCCCAAGTTTCTGAAGGGAATTTGAAAATGTGATTGCAGTCAGGTGTGGTGGTGCACACCTATAATCCCAGTGCTTGGGAGGCTGAGACAGGAGGATCACAGATTCCAGGCTAGCCTCAGCAACATAGTGAGATTCTCAGTAACCTAGAGAGAGCTTCCTTCCTTCCTTCCTTCCTTCCTTCCTTCCTTCCTTCCTTCCTTTTTTCCTTCCTTCCTTCCTTCCTTCCTTCCTTCCTTCCCTCCCTCCCTCCCTCCCTCCCTCCCTCCCTCCCTCCCTTCTTCTTTTGTGTTACTGGAGATTGAACCCAGGGGCATTCTACCTCTGAGCTACATCCCCCAGCCCTATTTTATTTTTTATTTTGAAACAGGGTCTCACTAAGTTGCAGAGGGCCTCACGAGGTTGCTGAGGCTGGCCATGGACCTGTGATCCTCCTGTCTCAGACTCCCAATACTGAGATTATAAGCGTGCGCCATCACACCCGGCTGAACCTGTTTCAAAATGAAAAATAAAAAGGGTTGTGGGTGTAGCTTGGAGGTAGAATGCCCTTGGTTTCAATTTCTGGTACCAAACAACAAAAGCAACAACAAAAGACAAAAAAAAAAAACCCACATGATTGCAAAAAGCAACACTTTTCATAGTTACATCAAGCCCTGGTTTCTGTAATTCATACCTTGGTAGCTTTGGGTGACTAGAAGCACCTGATGAAGTGACATTTTGGAAGATGGCCACCCCTCCAAAGGCAGCACAACTGAGTGCCTTGCTACTCAAAGTGCTGTCCCTGGACCAGTGCTGGGGTCCCCTGGGAGATGCAGACTCCCGGGCCCCACCCTGGGCTACTGCCAGGACCAGTGTTTTCACAGCGTCCTGCATGCACATTCACGTGTGAAGCACCTCTCTGTAGAGGGAAACGGCCTTGGTCTGAGGGCCGTTTTGCATCCATGGATCCGTCTGTCCATCCAGGGATGACACGTGATCTTGCGCAAATCATTTTTCTGTGCTTGAATTCTCCCATCTCGGAAATGGGAGACATTCATCTCTACCCGGGTCATAGTAAAGGAGAGGAGATGGCGACATGTGCATTCAAAGACAGCACATATGTAAATGTTCCAAGATGTTATAAAAGTCTATACAAATTTGAAACAAGTCTGGTGTGGTGGAGCACGCCTGTAATCCCAGTACTTGGGAGGCTGAGACAGGAGGATTGCAGGTTCGAAGCCACCCTGGGCAACTTGGGGAGACCCTATTTCCAAATGATAATAATAATGATAATAAAGGGTTGGGGGTGTGGGTATAGCTCAGAGGGAAAATGCCCCTGGGTTCAATCCGTAGCACCACCAAAAAAAAAAAGTTAAAACAATATCTATTCTTCCAGAAGGATTCTTTAATTTTACTACTGTTAAGAGAACACACACTTTTTGAAGAGCAAGGGTGACTCTAGCGCTCCTTCAACTCAACCTCGTTCCATACATGCTGATGTACGGGGCTGTAAGTAATTCTCCAAAAGTTACATTGAGTAAAACCCCTCAAGGAGACAATTCAATTTCCAAATGTAAATTCCAGCAACATGTAGAGGGAACACTATTGCTACTGGTCCCCTGGTGAGCAACGAGCTTTCCTACGAAATGTGATTGCCTTTGACATTGCTGCGGTTCCCGCGAAGTGGTTTTTCAATGTTAAAAGAAGCCGCTTCTACTGGGAAAGGATTTGTTCGTGTAAAGTTGAAAGTTTACGCTTGTTATGCATGAGTTTGAGGGGAGGAAGACAGAAATGACAGGGAGAGACGTGGATGTTCAATGTCGCCTGGTTCTGAAGGGCTTGTTTCTGAGCCTTAATTATGATCTGTCGTTTGTACGCGTGCGAGGTTCTTGCTGCATCCCACAAAGAGACGTCACCCACCGAGGTCGGCTTCGTGGCCTGCCCTTCACCCACGAGCTCTGCCAGAGGGCGAGCCCCTCCTCCACAGCCCTGAGCCGCTAAGAGCCACCACCTGATTTCCGGTGGAACGGCAAATTCAAATTCTAGATATTTTGCTGCAAAGGCAAAGACTATGGTGGCCAACCATTATCAGCTTTCCATGGGCAAAAAAAAAAAAAAAAAAAAAGCAGGAAAAATAGTCCCAGAAAGTGAACACCCTACATCTGATTTTCCTTACTTGACTTTCTTTGGTGCTTAAGGATACATCGGTAGATCTTCCTTGTTGCAGTAAAACTAAGATGTGTGTATCCAGCCATTCCTTTCACTGAGTTTTATTGTTTTTCCTTCACAAGACGGTGTGCTACTTAAATGATACTGGACCAAATGATCCGGAGCATTACTTTGTGCTGGATTAAAGAGGTGACCACCGTATTCTGGTGGTCAGAATCTCCACGCTTTTCCTGGGCTGGCCAGCATCTCGTGCACAATGGTTCCTAACAAAGACCAGCTGTTATTCTGCAGGTCCCTTAGCCATCCGCTCAAGGACCTGGGTGGAGGGGACCATGCAGAGGAGGCCTGAGGCACTGGGAGGGACTCCACCTGTGTCCTGGCTTCTGAACCCAGTGGATTCCTTGACCTTGAAGAAGGCACCTATTCATTCAGTTCTAGCTCCCAGTTTCTTCATTTAAAAAATGGGGGAAGCCGGGCGTGGTGGTGCACGCTTGTAATCCCAGTACTTGGGAGGCTGAGACAGGAGGATCATACGTTCAAAGCCAGCCTCAGCAATTCAGTGAGGCCCTCAGTAATTCAATGAGACACTGTTTCAAAATAAAGAATAAAAATAGGCCTGGGGGTGTAGCTTGGAGGTAGAATGCCCCTGGGTTCAATTCCTAGTACTGCAAATAAATAAATAAATAAAAAATAAAAAATGGTAGAAGCTGGGTGTGGTGGCACACGCCTGTAGTCCCAGTAATTGGGAGGCTGAGATAGGAGGACTGCAGGTTCACAGGTTCGCGGCCCAGTGAGACTCTCAGCAACCTAGCAAGACCGTTTCAAAACAAGAAAAAAAATAAAAAAGGACTGGGGGGGCTGTAGCTCAAGAGGTAGAAAGTTCTTGGGTATAATCTCTAGTACCATAGAAATAAATAAATAAATAAATAAATGGTAGAACTGGATCAACCTTTAAACCCCAAATTACCCCACTTAAAGGGCAATCAGGTCCTTCTTTTTATCAAGGAGGGATGCTGACGAGGGCGCAGGCTCCTGGCTCTGAGTTCTGTGGGTAAGGATGCCCGGGGTTTGGGCATGGAGGGTCCAAGGCAAAGCGCTCCCACATGGGAGGCCTGCATTCCTCCACGGACCTGAGGAACTGTTCCCACGCAGCGTCCTAAGACCCCGTGTAGCTCGTCACACGCAGAGGAGAGGGCACGACGGTAGCTGGCAATTTTATGGAACATTTTTCCGAGCTCTAAGCACAGATCCATCTTGCGTACTGGAGGCTGCCACCCATCAGCAGGGTGTGTTTTAATTATTATTTTAATTTCGTGTTGGCAGAACGACACTGCCGGATAGTGCCCTTCAAGGGAAACTCTTACTTTGGGGGGCCGTTCAAATCTCTGTACTTTTGGCTCAGAGCTTCTCAGCACTTATGAACCACATATTGGTTTCCCCAAACTGTCCTCTATGCAGTGCTTACCCGGGTGCTTGGGGGGTCCCCTGAGCTCGAGCGAGCGCACCCGCACCTCCTGGGGGCTAGAGCCACACTGAGGGCTTGCCGATGGCAGAGCCAGTGTTTCAGGAGTAGATGCCAGAGGGTATTGACACCAGGTACTTTTCCCCTCGCTGTCCCTTCTCCTAGCTGCTGAGACTCGGTGAGAGCTGGGGACATGCATGATTGAAATATGCTTAAGTGGCTGCGTTGAATATCAACTCTTTACTCTCTACTACCAATATTTACTTCAACTGATACATGTTGGTAAAATATTGTTTTTGTGTTTTGTACAACTTTTATTTTTTTGACCAACCTTCCATAGATCGCTCATGGTAACAGCAATAAGTTTTCATGCCAAGCATTCCTTCTTGCAGTATGATGCTAAAGGCTGGTAAGACAGAATTTCAAGTTTTGTTTTATTTATTTATTTATTTATTTATTTAGCGGTACTAGGGATTGAACCCATGGGCATTCTATCTCTGAGCTACACGCCCAGCCCTATTTTTTCTTCTTTATTTTGAAACAGGGTCTCACTAAGTTGCGGAGGGCCCCACCAAGTAGCTGAGGCTGGCCGCGAACCGGCTATCCTCTTGTCTCAGCCTCCCAAGTACTGGGATTATAAACATGCACCACCACACCTGGTGAATTTCAAGTTTTAAATGACCACACCAACAGCAGTATGGTACTGATGATCCAGCTTTGCATTTTGACTTCTGAAAGAGATTGTTACAGAAAATCTAGCTTTCCAAAAACAAAATAAAACCCAAACTGTAAAATTAACTATTAAAATTTGCTAAAATCTTTCTCTGTAGGCTGGGCATGGTAGCGCATGCTTGTAATCCCAATAGTTGGGAGGCTAAAACAGGAGGATTGCAGGTTTGCGGCCAGCCTCAGCTACTTAATGAAGTCTTCTGCAACTTAGTGAGGCCCTGTTTCAAAAATAAAGAATAAGGGCCGGGCGTGGTGGCGCACGCTTGTAATCCCAGTACTTTGGGAGGCGGAGACCGGAGGATCCCGGTTCATGGCCAGCCTCAGTTCTCTCTCTCTCTCTCTCTCTCTCTCTCTCCTTAGTGAGGCCCTCCGCAACCTCGTGAGACCCAGTTTCAAAATAAAGCATAAAAAATAAGGCCGGGGGTGTAGCGCGGAGGTAGAACGCCTCTGCGTTCAATCCCCGGT
>PVJS01013506.1:0-41957 GCA_004027185.1 Glis glis | reverse complement strand
TGGTGTGTGTGTGTGTGTGTGTGTGTGTGTGTGTGGTGTCTGGGGATGAGATTACACGGGCAGGTCGATGAATCCTATATGGGGTGGACATTTGGAAGTGGAGATATGCGCTGGCTCCTATGGCCCCAGGACTTCTTTACAAAGTAGCCTCGTTTGTCCAGTTATCTTGACGCTGGTCTACGGATGCTTTCTCGAACAGGTTTAAAAATGCTCCTTCCGCTGCAGCCCTCGCCTTCGCCACGGGCAGGGCGTCGGGTAGCGGAGGGGCAGGTGAAGACGGCACCCACGCCCGCGGCCGCCTCGCTCTCCGCGGGAGGCAGGAATCCAGGGCTTTGCCGTCGTCACGGCAACCAGGAGCTCTGCGCCCCCCCCCCCGCCGCCGGCCGCGCTGTCGCCTCTCTCGCGAGATTTGCGCGCAGCGCCCGGCAGCCCCGCGGTGATCTCACCCGAGACTTGGCGGGGAGGGCTCGAAGCCGGGGAAGGAATGGGGCGGGGAGGCGGGGCGGGAGTAGCAGGGCGAGCGCGGCGCCGCCACCGCCCGCAACTTTGTGAGCGAGTTCAGTGCGTGCGTGAGCGAGTGAGCGGAAAGTCAGTGCGGCGCCGCGTCCCGGGAGGAGGGTACCGGGGAGGTCCGATCGGGGCCCCCGAGGCCGCCCCCGGCCACGCCATCCCCTCCCGCCCCGGGTGCCCTCCCGCTTCCTCCCCACCGGTCCTCCCGGCCTCCCAGCCCCCGCCGGCAGCTACCTGTCCCCTCCCCCACGCGGCACGCACCTCCCCTTCCCCGGCGCCCACCTCGGACCCCGGACCCCGCCATCCCGCACTCGCTCCCCGGCCGGCCGCTCCCAGCTCTTCCTCCCCGAGCAGGCGGCTGGGATGAGGGGCGCCGAGCCTCGGGGTCCGCGCGAGCCGGGGCCCGGGCGCCTGGACAATAGTTGATGCCCGGGGACCGGCACCTCCGCCCCCCGTCCTCCCGGAGCGCGGCCCCCGCCGGCGGCTCGCTGCCTGCATTTCTGGTCCTCCTCGGAGCCAGGCTCGAGAGTTGGGCTGATTCCGCCCCCGCCTCCCTCAGCACCCCCTCCGATCGGTGCTCGGCGCCCGCGGTTCTCCGCAGAGGAGGCGGCGAGTGAGCGCGCACCGACCGTCTGCACGGTTTCTCTTTCTCCCCAGGGAGAGCGCGCGGCGGACGCGCCCCAGACGCGCGGCGGCCCCGGGAGGCCGGGTCGAGCGGTAAGTGGCCCCCGCGCCCGGGGTCCGGGCAGGGAGTGGGGGAGCCGGACTGCTGACAGCCCTCGGGACAGTCTCTGGCTGGGGTTCGGGTCCAGGGCTCGGAGCAGGACATCGGGAGGCCACCGAAAGTTTGATTTCCTATTTGGTGGTGTGCTGATAGCGCAGCCCGGCGGGGACGAGTCCAGACTCCACCGGCGCGCGCGCACGCACCTCGGAATCCAAATCTGCACAACTACAGGGCTGGCGCCTTTGCGAGAGGCCGGGATACCCGCGCCGGGGTAGGGTGGCTGCGCTCATCCTGCTCTGCCCTGAGCGGCCCCTTCCCCTTCGGTCACCTGGGTGAGCACTTTTGCAGGTCGTGTTGGAGGGGATTGATCGAGAGGTTTGATCGTGGGAAAGGGAGAGGTTCAGCTCGGGGCCTGAGGGTGTTAATTTCCCTCCTGGGGATCTTAGGGGAGTGAAATCCGGGGATGCTCTAACCTGTTTTCCTTGGAGGAAGTAAACCGCGAGAGGGCTGGAGAGGCGTGATGGTGCTGCATAAAGAACTTTTACTCTTTCGCCCTGTTTCCAACTTCTCTCTTGACCTTAAACGAAATTTGCAAGGTTCTTAACTCGCCCCTCGGCATTTCTAGGTGGACACGTCATAGCGATGGGCAAGTTGAAATTTCATGGAGCTCAGCGGTTGGAAAGCCGAGAGACAGGAGAAATAGCCCACTTGAAAGGGAGATGGTGTTTAACTGAATTGTTGGCATTCGTCTTCGAAGGGAAGCATTTGGGGATGTATGGTTCCTAGACTGCATTTACCTTATAGATTTTACTTTTCATGATGGGCAGTTTAGAGGCAGCATTCGCTGAAATTCATACTACCTGCTAAACGATTGTATTTCTTAACGAGCCAGTGATGCGATGCGAATTTCAGAGTCAAGGTGTCCACTTTCATCAGGTTCCAGGTCTATCTGGATGAACTGGGGCTGGCGTTTCCTCTATAAAGCAAGCCTTTCATGTTGAAACTCTGACTCAGAGTCTTAAAGCCATTGTTTTTATACTGGTGCTCTGTGGGAGTTAAGTGTCAACTTTCTCCTGTTTTCTCATATGGAATATCTTCCAGGGCAAAGACTCTCTGATGGAATCTTTTGGAAAAGTACAAGAAAAAAAGTCTTGCGGGATTGCTCCCTGAAGCCAGCTTATAACAGTATTTTCTATAGAATCCTGGTTTCGCCATGTTCATTTTCTCCCTTTGCATTTTTTCAAAGCTGCAATTAAGCTACCTTTACCAGGATGGGGGGGGGAGACGCTGATGGGATAATACAGAACGGTGGTAATAGCAGTAGTCTCAGTTAAAGGGTTTAAGTAAAGCAGTTTATGGTCACTGATGTGTCCAACTATGAGATGACGTCCCAGTTATTAACTAGAATATTGTTATTAGAGCATTTTTTTCCCACGGAATATATTATTTATGCTAAGGAATTAGCAATTAAGAATACATTTAAAATGACTTTGGTGATGGTTTGCACATAAATGGTTAGGGGCAAAATAAGAGATTTTGGGGAGGATGAATTCTTTCATGTTACTGATGACTTATCTCATTAATGCTTAAGTAAAGGTCTCTCGAAATTGACTATCATTATTAGATTTCGCCAGTTGACTGAGAGAACAAGTTTAGCAAGTGGCTGGAGACAGTCAGTAGGTGTTGCTGTTGTTAGCTTCTCTGCAGTTCCTGGTCTGAGATCAACATTTTTGTGCAGTGAACTTTTTAGATTTGAAGTGTCATGCAGTGATAGTGACTTCATTGGAAGATTCTATGGCAAGAGTGACTGGGACTCTTGGTAGGAATTCCAAAGCACCTCACTGGAATTTTATATTGAGATTCATTTAACACTTCTTGTGACTCTTTCCTTTCACTGGTATTTCCTGACTTTTGTAATTCTCTTTTGTGTTGAAGTATATGCATAATTTTAATGTAATCTCCTTACCTTGTTTTTGTTTTGTTTTGTTTTGGGTACTGGGGATTGAACCCAGGGGCATTCTACCTCTGAGCTAAACCTCCAGCTCTTTTTATTTTTTATTTTGAAGCAAGGTCTTGCTAAGTTGGTGAGACTGTCCTCGAACCTGCAATCCTCCTGTCTCAGCCTCCCAAGTACTGGGATTACATGTGTGTGCACCATACCCGGCTTGAGGATTTCTTGAGATTAGCAGTTTTGTAGACTTTGGGGGATCTTGGTTGACTGAGTTAAGATATGTGTACATTCTAGTTTAAGTTGTAGTTTGAATTCTTTAATAAATGTCTTTTTTTTTTAATCAGTGCTGGGGATTGAACCCAGGGCCTTGTGCATAGTAGGCAAATGCTGTACCACCGAGCTACATCCCTAGTCTTTTTTTTTTTTAATTTTGCTAAGTTGCCCAGGCTGGCCTTGAACGCAGGATCTTCCTGCCTCAGGCTCTTGAGTATCTGTGGTAACAGTCATGAGCCACTGCACCTGGCAATGAATGACTTTTTTTTTTCTTTTTGGTGCTGGGGATTGAACTCACGGCCTTGCACATGTTAGGCAAGAGCTCTGTCACTGAATTAAACCCCCAGCCCAAGAAGTGACTTTTTAAGTGGCTCTTTGAGCAGTGAAATGAGCATGAGAGCTGAAATGATGTAAGAGTACAGATTCTCAGCTTCCGCCCAATTTAGTGAAAGTTTCTAGTGATCAATGATAGCATGATTATGCGACTCTTATCAGTTCTGTATTATCATCTCTATGGGCCAAATCAGTGCATGCGCCAAGTATGAATATCCTGAAAATTTTCAGGTGGCAGCTCACATAGGAATGAACCTTTTGGTTACCAAATTGGACTTTGAGGAAGACAAATAGACTCATTTGCCTTAAGAAAGAGCAGGAGCTCTGATGGAGCATGCGCCTTTCTTCCTTTTGACTCAGATCGTAGAAGTTCAAATCTCAAAATAAAATTTTTTCCTATAACATCACTGTCTTCCTAACCTTTGGAGGTCTGTGGTGAGTCGAGTGATATTTATTGAGTGCTGCACTGCTGGTTTCTGTTTCCACTGGTGAGCCAGAGTGTTCTTGGCCTCCTGCAACTGTTGGTCCAGGGGAGCCATTCGTAGGACCCTGCCCTGGTTTCATGTTATGATACCCTGATGCCCCGTTCAGGGTTTTGTACAGCAGGCAATTATTTTTTAATTTTAACATATTTAGAAAGTTTGAAATCATGTAGCCCAGTATTTGTCTTCAGAAGTTCTGGGTTTCAAATACCTGTTTCTGGCTGTGGTGATCTTAAAAAGTAATTGGAAAGTTCAGAAAGAGTTCTGAACTTCACTTTTTCTTCAGAGATGAACACACAACTTGTTTCAAATGTTTGCCACAAAAATTAATGAGGATAGATGCATTAAAGTACTCTTAAACCATTAAGTCTTATTTGTAATTGTATTTTCTTTTTTTTTTTTTTGTGGTCCTGGGGATTGAACCCAGGGGCATTCTACCTCTGAGCTACAATCCCCAGCCCTCTTTTTATGTTTTGTTTCGAAACAAGGTCTCAGTAGGTTGCTGAGTCTGTTTTGCTGAGGCTGACCTTAAACCTGCGATCCTCCTGTCTCAGCCTCCCAAGTACTGGGATTATAGACATGTGCCACCATGCCCAGCATATATATATATATATATTTTTTTTTTTGCAGTACTGGGGATTGAACCCAGGGGCACTCTATCTCTGGGCTACACCCCCAGCCCTATTTTTTATTCTTTATTTTGAAACAGGGTCTCACTAAGTTGCGGAGGGCCTCACAAAGTAGCTGAAGCTGGCGGCGAACCCGGATCCTCCCAAGTACTGGGATTATAAGCGTGTGCCACCACGCCCGGCTGCCCAGCATATTTTCTCACATTTTATTGAGTGGTTGGAACTAGAAGGGATTTTGAACATAATTCACTGGGCCCTTTTTTCTCAGTTTACAGATGAGGAAACTGAGACCCAGAAAGTTAAGGTGACTTATTGAAGGTCATAGAACTAGTAAGTGGTCAGGCAGGGATTAGAAGTCAGGTTTACAGTGTAAATGCATTTGTTTCCTGTTTTTTTTTAACCTTAAAGTCTATTGTATTAAAGTTTGTTTATTAACCTTCCCCCACACTTAAGTGTTCAGTATTAAGTAAGTAACTTGAGGAGGAGCAAACTTAAGGAAACAAAATTTACAGTAAGGTTGAAAAGCTATGAAAATGGCCGTTGATGTAGTGTTTGCTAACTAAACTTTGGAGTTACTCATATTACTAAGTTAGGGAAAAGAGGAGTTAAAGTTTCTATATGGTAGTGCCTGTAGGCTTTTTTTTTTTTTTTTTTTTTGCAGTACTGGGGATAGAACCCAGGGGCATTCTACCTCTGAGCTACATCCTCAGCCCCATTTTCTATTCTTTATTTTGAAACAGGGTGTCATTAAGTTGTGAAGGGCCTCACTAAGTAGATGAGGCTGGCCGCAAACCCCGATCTTCTGGTCTCAGCCTCCCAAGTACTGGGATTACAAGCATGCGCCACCATGCCCGGCCTTTTTTTTTTTTTTTTTTAAGGAAATTGTTAAAACTGGGCATGGTGGCACACACCTGTAATCCCAGTACTTGGGAGGATGAGATAGGAGGATTGCAGGTTCGAAGTCAGTCTCAGCAATTTAAGGAGACTCTGCTTCAAAAAAAAAAAAAAAAAAAACAAAGGGCTGGGGGTGTAGCTCAGAGGTAGAATGCCCCTGGGTTCAATCCCCAGTACCAAAAAAAAAAGTCTTTATTAGTTCAGAGCACAATATACTCACTTATATGCTCTTCAGAAAAGCCAAGCTCAATTTATTCTTGTTTACTTTTTCTTCCCTTCTTAAACTGACTTCCATTTGCAAAAGAAAGTAATTGTACCTTCTTTGTTTCTGGAGCAACAGCAACTTTTAATCTTCTCCCTCAGCTACTTGGAAGGGTTACCAGAGGTTAGGAGGTAGAGATAGCCCGGTGAAGGGACCCTTGCAAGGTAGACAGGAATGTGTTGTAGGAGCAGCCTGTTGAAAACATGACTGATTTATATAGCACCATCCTGCATTCCCCTGGAGTGATCGGAGCTGGGAGAGAAGAAACATCCCTACTAGTTGGGAGACTTAGAGAGGGGCTTTTCCTTAGAGAAGGGCTCTCCTTCTTCCGGGGAGGGCTAACCAAGCATTACCTTATCCTTGCTGGGCTCACTGAGAGGTTTGTGTCCTGTGCTACATCACCTGAGATTGATAATCCAACCTCCTGTCTGCTGCGCTTCTACTTTTTTGGTATATGAAATAAACTGGCCTCACTGCATTTTTGCTTTTAGTTGTTTACTATGCCTGACCAATTAAAAACAAAAACAAAACCCACACACCTATATGGTACTTTGCTCTTCAAAAGTAACATATAAGTTAATTATTCTTAGATGATGGCTCTTTATTCTTTCAGTGGGCTTTTGATGAGCTCCAGGGTGAGTCAGAGAAACATGGGAAAGAGTCCCTTGGCCCTGGCTCTCTCAGACACAGACTATTTGAGCGAGGGACGGAATGACGCGGTGTGATTTGATTTGCAATCAGGAGGGTAAGAAAAAGGATCCGGGTAGATCTTTTGAGGGGAGGGGAAGCTTCACCGGTCTTCATCTATTTTCTCCTCTTCCCTGGAGAGTGAAATAACGTAGACACAAAGGGAATGTGAGTATTTTCTTAAAGCCCTAGAGACAATACCAGCACGACGGGGCGGGATGGCGGGATGTGCGGGCGTCTTCAGCAGGACCTTTGTAAGGAGCAGGCCTTGGTGGGTGCCACGGTCAGGGGACGAGCTTCCTCTCTGTCTCTGGAGGTCTGGGATGGGACTTCCCAGCCTGTACATTTCTAATTTGTTACTTGTCATGTTGCTCTAGTTCTCCCTCTAATTAGGATTGTAGTATGCCTAACTTTAAATTGTGGGAAACGGGCAATTACATAATTTCAGATTCCCCTTTTTCCAATTCAAGAGAGGCAGGGGAATGTATGCTTGCTGGGAAAAGTTGGCCCTGGGGAGTTGGTGTTGCTGGTTTGCACAACACTGGGGTCACTCAAAGGCACTCAAAGCCACTCGCTCAGGCAACCTGAGTGCGCAGGACAGCCATCATGGCTGCCGCTGGATTCTTTCTGTCCTCTCCTCCCCCAGGAGAGGTCTGGGTTAAGTGAATTTCCCAGACACAAAAGCGAATTTTGGTTATTCCTCTTTGTGCTTTTTCCATAAAGCCTTTTACCAAAGCTACGAACAGGTGTAGTCATTGATTGTTTTTGTGGCCCAGCATCTTGCTTCCTTTTATAATGAGTTCTGGTCTGCTCAGAAGAGATGTATTGAGAAATAAAAAGCAGAAGGCTATGTGCTGAGCGATCATGTTTCTATAATCAGGACTTGACTGTGACCAGTGTCTTTTACTTTGGCTCTTGGATTACCTTTCTGTAAGTTATTTTCTTCCTATTCCAACTTATTTGTCTAGATAGGAATTCTAGTTTGGTAGATTGTGAGCATCTTAGATTTTTCTCTCAGTGTCTCTAGTTCCCACAGTTGATTGACCATTTTCTTTTACAAGTTTCTTTTCAGTTTTTGAAGAAGCAGCTGATAACTGGGGTATCCCATGCCTTCAAGAAGAGTGCCTGCTTATTAGGAGGTGCCTATAAGAGATAAAACTAGGCTGAGTGTGGTGGCGCACACCTGTAATCACAGTGACTTGGGAGGACGCAAGTTTGAGGCTTGCCTGGGCAACTTGCGAGACCCTGTCTCAAAGTAAAAAATAAAAAGGGCCAGGGATGTAGCTCAGCCATGGAGTGCTCCTGGGTTCCATCCCCATCCCACCCCCGCAAAAAAGATAAAGTTATAAATTAATGGAATATTCTGGCATTTTTACCAAGTTTGACTTTTACTGCTTGCTTCACCTGTGTGTACCTAGGGGGGAAAAATGGAAAGTCAGCGTCTTCCTGCATTCTTGCGAGAAGTGCAGGGTTGTGGCTCTTCTGAACCATATTGCTTGTCTTTTGAAGACTTTGCAAAATCACACACTTACTCTTGAAACGAGGCCTAGTGTGTAGTTGCTTAATTCTTCCCTCTTCCCCAACCATACTTCTGGCTGCTCCTCTGAAGACCACAGAAGCTTCTGTCTGTGTGCTTTGTCAAAATCTTAACTTCTTAGTAGCTGGCGTTTTTATTTTTGTTTTTATTCTGTGGTACTGGGGATTGAACCCAGAGGCCCTCTACCACCTAGCTATATCTCCAGCCCTTTTAATTTTTTTCATTTTGAGACACTAAGTTTTCCAGGCTGGCCTTGAACTTGTGATCTTCCTATCTCACTCTGAGTAGCTGGGTTTATAGGTGAGGCCACGGCAGTAGCAGGTATTTGATGTGTAAGAGAGTGCTGTGTGTGTGTGTGTAGTGGGCGTGGGCCGGGGATTGACTGTCAGCTCAGATTGTGCTCTTTGAAGACTGTTAGCAAGCTAGAGTGTGGTTCCTAATCCTTGTCTCCTTTCCAATTTGAGAAATGCTGGTGATTCTTCAGAGTTTCACTGTTATTTCATTTCATTTTAAAAATTAGGATCTTAGTGCCTAGCTTATGTAATAGGAAACCAGTTAAACAATTGCATAACAAAATAATGTTTCAGTTGATGAGCCATCATTTATGGAGGGCTGTAGGATTCTCAGGAAGGCTTATTAAAAGTTCAGGAACTTCAGCCTAAGTCACTTTTGGTGGGTTTGTTTTGGAGGCTGTTTTCAAGGTAGCGTCTGTTAATCGTTTTTGGTGGTTTGGGTAGTATGTTGGGGAGGCAGCGAGCACCGGCCCATGGGTAGATCAGCACAGTGCACTCTGAGGCATCCAGGTGGATAACCAGGTGGATGGTGTTTTTAAGACGCTCCGCTTCTGCTGTGCAACTGCACCCAGTTGTAAACAGTGGCTTTTGCATACCTTTTAGTTCTATGATTGACAATTAGGTCAATAAGAAGTGGGCTTAAACCAGGAAGCAGCTGACTGGGGACTCTAGAAACTTCATTGTGGATGGTTGAAATCCCTTGAATCTTTGTAGAATTCCCTTGATTGAAAAAGGCAACCTGGAAGAAATCTAGAAACGACTGCCAATGGCGAGAGGGTCAGGCTCCTTAGATACTTGTGGTGGGAGTAGAACAGGTAAATTCAGTTCGGTAATTATATCTTAGCACGTCTTAAAACATTGCGGTTAAAAACATAAAATTTACATCTTAACCATTTTCAAGTGTGTAATTCAGCAGTGTTAAGTACATTCACATTGTCGTGAAACGGGTCTCTCGAGTGTTTTCATCTTGCACATCTGAGACTGGATACAGATTGAACAAAGACTCATTTCTCCCTGCCCTCAGGCCCTGGCAGCCTCCGTTCTACTTTCTGTTTCTATGATTTTGACTACTTCAGATACCTTGTACAAGTGGAATTATATAGTATTTGTCTTTGTGTGACTGGCTTATTTCACTTAGCATAGTATCCTCCAGGATCATCCATGTTGTAGCATGTGTCAGAATCTCCTTCCTTTTTAAAGTTTACTAGTTCATTGTATATGCATATATATACAACCTACACCCCCATTTTATTTAGCCATTCATCTGTGGATGGATGTGTGGGTTGTGTCTTACTCTTGGCTGTTGTTTTATTGTTATGAACATGGTTATACAAATAATCTTTTCTAGATCCTGCTGTAATTGTTGGATCAATGGCTCCTTTTTTTTTTGGTACTGGGGATTGAACCCAGGGACATTCTGCCTCTGAGTTACATTCCCAGCCCCTCCCTTTTTTTGTTTTGAAACAGGGTCTTCTTAGGTTGCTGAGAGTCTTGCTACATTGCTGAGGCTGTCCTCGAACCCGCAATCCTCCTGTCTCAGTCTCCCAAGTACTGGAATCACAGGCTTGTGCCACCACACCCAGCAATATAGCTCTATTTTTAATTTTTAAGGAACCTCAATACTTTTTTCCCAATTGGTTGCACCATTTTATAGTCTTACCACCAGTTCCAAGGTTTCAAACCTACTTCACATCCTCACCCACGCTTACCATTTTCTGTTTCTTTTTTTTTTTTTTTTTGGATAGTGGTCTCCTACTGAATATGAGGTCATATCTCATTGTGGTTTTCATTGCATTTATCTGATTAGTTATGCCATGCATCTTTCTGTGTAATGTTGGCTATTGGTATATCATCTTTTGAGAAATATCTATTCAAGTCTTTTGCACATTTTAAAATTGGGTTATTTGACTTTTTTTGTTGAACTTTAGTTCTTTGTATAGTTTAGACATTAAACCTTTATTAGATACATACTTTGCACTTATTTTTCCTATTCCATAGTTCCCTTTTACTCTGGATTGTGTCTTTCAAGGCACAAAAGATTTTTAGTTTCATATGGTCCCATTTGTCTATTCTTGCTTATACTTCTGGTGTCATATCCCAGAACTCATTACCAAATCCAGAGTCATGAAGCATTTTCCTTGTGTTTTCTTCTAGGAGTTTTATACCTTATGTTTAGGTCTTTAATCCATTTTGAGTTAATTTTTTGTATGTGTATACAAGTCCTTCATTCTTTTGCATGTGTGTATCCCATTTTCCTAACACCATTTGTTGAAGAGGCAGTACTTGCCTCATTGAGTGGCAAGGGTCTTGCCCTTGCTGAATATCATAAGTATATGGGTTTATTTCTGGCTCTCTCTTCTATTCCATTGGTTCCTGTGTTTATGTCACTACCACACTATTTTGATTGCATTAGTTTTGTAATGTGTTTTGAAACCACAAGTATAAGTGGCACTTTTAAATTAGGCTGTTTTAGATAATGAGCAATAGCGAAGTCACAGAAACAATTCAAAGATTTTGTTCACTTTTGTTTTTTGGAGGGGACTGGACACTTAGTGAAGTAAGGTGATTTAAATATCAATATATGTGAGGCTATCATTTGGAAAGTAGCATAGAACAGTGTGTGTCTAGCACTTCCTGGTTTGCAAAATGATTTCACAGATTCTGAGTCTATTGGCTTGGGAAAACTTCAAAAAGACCTTGAATTGATCTAGAAGATTGGATGTGTGTCTCAGTGGATATTAATGCCCAACACCATCTGTGTCACTTTTATCAGCAATATAGGGAGGTCTTTAATGAAAGCTTTTAGTAGAAATCTCAAGATTTTCCATGGGTCACTTATTACAAGAACTGTCACTTGTTTTGTATTTTTCTTTGAGGCAGTATTGTCTTTTCTGTTCTACTCGAGTTGCTCCTGATTTCCTGTATCTGCTTTTTGAATTGTAGTGGACCACTTAGGTAGAATACTCAGCCATAGCCTTGTTTTATTTTCTGGATATGTAAAGAACAGAAATTAATCTGGCTGGGTTTTGTAGGCTGAATTGATGGAGAGCTATTGGGGTCAGAACAGCAAATTAGGTGCTGCTTTAGCAAGTAATTTAGACTGCCTCAGACATATTTTCCCTCTTCCTTCTCTCTTTTTTTTTTGAGTTAGCATCTCACTATGTTGTCCATGCTGGCTTTGTACTCCTGGGCTTAAGGGCTCCTTTGCCTCAGCCTCCTGCATAGCTGGGACTACAGGTGTGCACCACCGTGCATGACTTTTTCACCTTCTTTTTTTTTTTTTTGTGGTACCGGGGATTGAACGCAGGGGCGCTCTACCTCCGCGCTACGCCCCCGGCCCTATTTTTTTTTTTTTACTTTATTTTGAAACCGGGTCTCACGAAGTTGCGGAGGGCCTCACTAAGTAGAGAGAGAGAGAGAGAGACAGGGAGAGAGAGAGAGAGCGCGCGCACGCTGAGGCTGGCCGCGAACTCCGATCCTCCGGTCTCCGCCTCCCAAAGTACTGGGATTACAAGCGTGCGCCACCACGCCCGGCCTTTTTCACCTTCTTAATAAACATATGGAGACTATTTTGGTTGGGTATATTACTGGAAGGGTCATTTGGTAGAATTTCTATGGAGGGTAATATAGTATGCTTACATGTTAGGCCCATCATCAAGATTTGTTTAATCATGATGATGATGAATTTGTGTCTGCAAGGTGGGTCTCTACTCACTTATTCCCAAAGTATTTATTGATCCCACTGTATGGTAGGGTCTGGTGGTTGCTTTTAGTGAACAAAGGATACCTGGTTCCTGCTCTCATGTAGCTGACACTTTTCTAGTGACTGATGTCGTCCTTTTTCAATGTTCTATTCCTGTCATCTGTTTGAATTTTTCTTTTAGTCAAAGGCCGCCTATTTTACTTCATATACAAAACAATTGTAGTTGTTTATTGTGAAAATAGTTCTATATTAAATATTCTTTATATAGAGAAAGAAAGAAACACTAGACAATTCTGTTTGCTTGTTTCCAAGGAGATATGTCTTGGCAAAATGCATTTTATCAAGTGATTTTCCAAATAAGAGAACTACAGGAAACTGGCTTTAATGCATTTTGTTTGAGGTTTTTCTACGGACCTGAGGGTTTTCAATCTTGGTTTCCTCTACTCCCACGCCCACTTCAAGAGAATCTAGAAACCTACTTCTAATTCTGGATTTTGTTATTACTGGTTAGATCTGGGAGAGTCATAACCTTTCTGGATCGTCATTCGTTCCTTCATTCGTTCATCCATTTCCCAAGTCTTCATTGTTTACCTACTGTATACCAGGTGATCTCCTCTTTGTAAAAAGGAGTTGAGTTTCCTGTAAGACTTGCTGTTAAAGTATTATGAATTTATTATTGTGATTTAATGAGATTTAATGCTTTAGATATTTAGATATTTAGATAATAGAAATGTTTTTGAAAGAACTGAAGAGAAAATTAAGAATTTTTTTTTTTTGCGGTACTGGGGATTGAATGCAGGGGCGTTCTACCTCTGCGCTACGCCCCCGGCCCTATTTTTTTTTATACTTTATTTTGAAACCGGGTCTCACGAAGGTGCAGAGGGCCTCACTAAGTAGAGAGAGACAGAGAGAGAGAGAGAGAGAGAGAGAGAGGGAGAGAGAGAGAGAGAGAGAGAGCTGAGGCTGGCTGCGAACCCGGATCCTCCGGTCTCTGCCTCCCAAAGTACTGGGATTACTAAGCGTGCGCCGCCACGCCTGGCAAGAATTTTTATTTTTATTTTTATTTGCAGAACTGGGGATTGAACCCAGGGGCATTCTGCCCCCGAGCTACACCCCCAGCCCTATTTTTTATTCTTTATTTTGAAACAGGGTCTCACTAAGTTGCCGGGGGCCTCACTAAGTAGCTGAGGCTGTCCGTGAACCTGGATCCTCTGGTCTCAGCCTCCCAAGTACTGGGATTACAAGCGTGTGCCACTACGTCTGGCGTAAGAATTTTTATTTTTAACTCTTAAAACATATTTCTCTTAGTGAGAAAATTGTGTAATGGTGAATAATGTTAGCATTAGTTTGTGATTCAAAATCAACCAATATTTAAACTCAGCTCTGAGAGTCTTTCTTTAAAGTTGCTTAGGTAGTAGACAATTCTGAATCCAGTCTTCCTGGCATTACTTTCTGTGTCAGATAATTGGTGTAATGCCAGTGTGGGTGCTCTGCTCTGGATCTTTCAGAACCCTGGTCATGTATGCATGGAGTAGTCTTGAGATATGGTGACATCCTGTCACTTAAGATCTGAGTACCAGTGCTTTGATAATTAACCTGGCATTTGCCCATGCTGCCAGATATGGTGTATTCAGAGCACCTAGTGTGAGATTTCATGACTTTTTAAGGTGATAATTTTCATTTTAATTTGTTGTTAGAAATTCAGCATAGTATTGATTATGCATTAAAAGATTTAGTTATGCAAAGTAAAATGTAAGAATTTCCTCCCATGTGGGTCGTTGGCTGTTGTAAATCTGGTCTCATTGTTGCCAGAGAACCCTGGAAGACTTATTCTACTTCTGGCTCTACTATATATTGTTTGTGTACTTTTGGCTGTTTTTCTTTCATTTACTAATCAGCAATATTAATTGACAGATAACTCTTCTCATCCTAGGGGCACACAAACCAACAGTTCCCAGTGAGATGGCAGGCAACTGGAGGGTTTTGTTTTCAAAGAATTTTGATTTTTTTTTTTGCTGTACTGGGGATTGAACGCAGGGCTTTTCTACCTTGAGCTACACCCCCAGCCCTATTTTTTATTCTTTATTTTGAAACAGGGTCTCACTAAGTAGCTGAGGCTGGTCGCAAACCTGTGATCCTCCTATCTCAGCCTCCCAAGTACTGGGATTACAAGCGTGCGCCACCACACCCGGCTCATGTTATGTTTATTTAAAGGACAAACTCTCTTCATAGAGAATAGAATAGAGAGGGGCACAAAGGTCGAAGCAGGGAGATGTTCTAGAGGTTTCTGGAAATAATCTAAGTGAAATAAGAGAGCAGCAGTGCAGGTGATGAGAAGTGGCTGGATTCTGGACACATCTCAGGTGGGACTAACCTGATTCACTGTAAGAGAAGGTGCAGCTGGGGATGACATCGCAGTTTTTGGTCTGAGCAGCTGGAATGATAGAGGTGCCATTTATTGAAATGGAGATGACTGGAGGAGCAGGTTTGGGTGGGGAATTAAGGGATGATTTGTACATGTTGGGTATGAGATGCAAGTTGACATGCAAGTGGAGAAGTGGCAGGCAGTGAGGCAGGCCTGTCAAGCTTCATGAGCTTTAGTTTTTTCATCTGTAAAATGGGAAAAGTATCTGCCCTTCTCAGAGTTTTTGGGATCAGATGAGCTCTCTGCTATTTGTCAAGCAGGAGTCCTCTCTCTCTCTTTTTGTTTTTTTGGTGGTACTGGCGATTGAACCCAGGGGCATTCTACCTCTGAGCTACACACCCAGCCTTTTTTTTTTTTTTATTTTGAAACTGGGTCTCAGTTGCCAAGGCTGGCCTTGAACTTGTGATCCAACCGTCTCAGCCTCCCAAATACTGGGATTACAGGCCTGTGTCACAGGGCTGGGCTTGGAGGCCTCTCTTTATGTAGGGTTTTGTTCAGGTCCTCAAATTTATAAAATGGGTTTACCTATTAGCTTGGTAATTGTTAAGTTATGTAATTTTGCTTTTCATGGAATTTGCTTACTACATACCATTTTATTTCAGCTTCTACGAAACTGGACTATAGGTATGCGGTGTAATATTATTTGACGTAATTACTGAAAAACCCTCACCTTTATCTTTTTTTGAAGTATGTATTAGAAGATTGAGATCAGTTGTTAGAAATAGTTTTAAAAGGATCAATATGTTTAAATCTCTGTCTTGTCTGTGCTTAATTTTTCTTTTTACAAGGAGCTAACTTAGTATTCCTAAAATATTGTTTAGGTTTTCCACATCATCTGATGGCTTATTATTTGAATTCAGGTGTAATAGTTATTTCTACTGGGGAGATGCTCTCTCTAAATGTCTGAAGTCACAGTACTTATTTATGTACTCCTGAAGTTTTTTTTTAACAACTTTATTGAGTTATAATTCACTTACCATCAGTTCTTCCATTTAAAACACGCCAGTCAAGCCGGGCATGGGGGTGCACGCTTGTAATCCCAGTACTTGGGAGGCTGAGACAGGAGGACCACAGCTTTGCAGTCAGCCTCAGCTACTTAGTGAGGCCCTCTGCAACTTAATGAGACCCTGTTTCAAAATAAAGAATAAAACAATAGGGCTGGGAGTGTAGCTTGGAAGTAGAATGCCCCGGGTTCAATCCCCAGTACTGCAAAAAACAAACAAACAAAAAATAAAACATGCAAGTCAATAGTTGTTAGGGTATTCACAGAGTTGTGCAACCATCCCCATAAACAATTTTAGAACATTTTTGTCACCCCCCAAAAGAAACTGCAAACCCATTTGCAGTCACTCCCCATTTGTCCCCCAACTCCACCCCTTCCTCCTTGCCCACTGGCCCCGGGCCACCACCAATCTGCTTTCTGTCCTTTATAGGTTTGCCTACTGTGGGTGTTACATGGACATGGAATCATACAATATGTGCTATTTTGTGACTGGCTTCTTTCACCTAGCTCTATGGAAGCAAATTTTATTTCTTGCCAAGCACTTTGTCTTTGGTAGTAATGTTACAGATTTCAGATTTAACCAGATATTTTCCGTCTGCTGACACAGAAACTACAGCCTGTGCTGGGACCAGAGGAAATAGCAGAGCCACCAGTTACTGTGTGTGTGGAATAGGGAGTGAACTTTGAAGCTTTCATAAACAAAGTAAAACCTTCCTGGTTCTAATCCACACATGCTGTCACTACACACGCTTGCATAATTGTCTTGTCTATCCTTGCCCTCCTGCTACTTCCTGGAATTTTTCAAATGCCTCTTAGAAGTCATCGCGGAATCTTTCTTTTCTTTTACCTTTGGTGTGGTCTGTATCCAGGCCTTGCTGGTTTTCTCTTTTGAGCTGATTCCCATTTTCAACTTTCCCTCTTAGTTTTACTGCTACCATCTTAGGGCAGGCCCTTAATCTTTATATTTGAGTGGTTGGATCAGTCTCCTTTTTTTTTTTTTCTGGTACTGGGGATTGAACCCAGGCACGTTCTACCTCTGAGCTACACCCCTAACCCTTTTATTTTTTGTTTTGAAACAGAGTCTTGTAGATTGCTGAGTCTTCCTAAGTTGCTGAGGCTGGTGTCTAACCTGCAATCCTCCTGTCTCAGCCTCCCAGGTACTGGGATTACAAGGGTACACCACCACACCTAGCTCAGCAATCTCCTTTCCTTTTTTTTTAGCACTTTTGTTTTTTTTTGTGTGTGGTACTGGGGATGGAACCCAGGGGCTTTCTACCTCTGAGCTACACCCCCAGCCCTATTTTATTTTTATTTTGAGACAGGGTCTTGCTAGGTTGCAGAATCTCACTGCTTGCTGAGGCTGTCGTCGAACCTGCGATCCTCCTGTCTCAGCCTCCCAAGTACTGGGATTACAAGCATGTACCACCACGCCCGGCTCAGCATTCTCCTTTCTGACCACATTGACTCCCGCTGCCCCAGGCTTGAGCCATCTTGCCTGATTCTTCTTTGTACTGGACTCCTTAGGTACATGTGCTGCTACTTTGCCCCAGACTCACACTCTCCTGCTTGCTTTTGTGACCTTCTCCTCTGGTCTTCCCTTTTAGTGTTTATCAGATTCTTTGGCCTTTCCAGGCCATGTCTCTGCCTTCATATACTGGGCTTTTGCTCTCTCTCCTTAGCAGATATTCTGATTTCTTTGAACTGTTGTTTATTTTCAGTTTTAGGTCTATTCAATTCAAGTACTATGTGTAATCTACCAGGTTCCATTCCCAGAGCTTTATCTCTCTTATCCCATTCGCTGTATCTCTTGCTCCTTGTCAGTATCTTATCTCTTTTGATGCCAGACCAGCCCCTGTGTGTCTTTTTCATCCTTTAAAACCCATCTCCTTCATTGTGGTCTTTTTGTTTACTATAACTCACCATGATTTCTCCCTTCTCGAAATTCTATTCAGGTAGGTACGGATTCTTTGAGGGTAGGGACTGTTTCTTCTTTACATGTTTCTGTGCTTGCCCCAGAGGAATGGGCACTTTGGCATTCAGTCCTGACTGGTAAGCTGATTAGCCTGCTGTTTACTTCCTTCCTTGTTGTAGGGCTTGTTACTGTGTACTTTAACCAATGATCATCCTTAATTTCCTGGTTGAAAAGGGGCCTTTCCGTCTTCAGTTGTTTTGTGGCAGGTGCAGCCTTTTGATTTTGTTGCTTCCTAGTAATAAAATCAACACTGAGTACCATTTATTGAGGACCCAACGTGCCAGGCACTTTATGTCATATTACTACACATTTTTTATGACAAGCCTACAAATAGACATTCACACTCTGCGTGGGAACCAGGATGTCGGGTTCCTGTTACACAGCGTCTTTTTACCTTAACATATATTGCAGCAGTGCAGTTACTCTGTTGGGAAGAGAGTACTTCCCGTCATGTGCTGGCTGTGTGTGCAGAGTGTATTTTATTGTTGGTAATGCCAGAAAGTCTGTCTACTTATAATAGGGTTGTTATGACCACCACCCTGTTAGTTAAACTGGCAATTTGTTTTAAACACTATGCCATGCTGATGATACAAGCTCTCCACCCATTTCTCCAATGAAAGGCTGGTCTTGCTGGTATACTTTTTCAGCTTGGTGTGCAGTTCATCATTCATCCCTATTGGGCTGTAGCAGCGAGTCAGGGAATGTTTATTGTATCTTCAGTGATGATCTGCATTTCCCAGAGGTATCATGTGACCCATTTGTTGGGGTTTCCCCCACCCTGTATCTGTCGTAGGCCTTTGGCCTTATAGGGTGAACTACACACTGCTCAGTTAATGTCTTTCACTGAACTCCACCAACAAATTTGTCCTATGTTATATTCTTAATGCCATCTCATTTTATCCTCATGAGATTGCTTTGAAACAGGTACTGTCAACCTTTAACAGATGCGGAAACGGAAGCCTAGAAAGGTTTGGTAACTTGCCTCACTCTCAGATGCTTATCTTTATGCGTTTTTATTCCCAAGGGATTCGGGCATGGTTCTCTCTTACTTCCTCTTATTCCTGGCTTCACTGAGAACAATTAGGTGGTAGATGAATGAATTTTTAGGAGGGGAAGATGAGCCAGTATTTCCACTCTTTGAGAAAAAGGTCTTGGATAATTTTAACCTCCTCCCTTGCGTGGAGTCAGGGTAATAGTTGTCATTGAATGTCTTTTCTGGCCAGCTGAATTTGCTGAGCTATGGTGAGTGACCTTGCTTCTGGCTCACACCTGCTGGTGAAGTCCAAGGCCCAGGACTTCAAAGTTTCTAGTGGGACTTGCTCAATGAAATGTAAATATTTATAGTTGTGGTGGAATAGAAGTATACATCTTCACAGAGTTTGTTATAATGATGCAGTTTTTTTTCCCCTAGTAGGAACACCTTCAGTGTACTTCCCAACTTGGGCAAGACAGGAAACTTGAGAGATTTCTCTTCGGAAATGAAATGCTTTCTTTCTCATCTTGTGGTGTGGAATCTGATGTGACCTTGTCATGCTGTCATGGACTTCTGCCGGTTGCCCTAAAATTACCACGCTGTCATCAACGGGGCATTTGCTTTGTTTTGAGATAAATGTCTCTTAAGAGCCTGGGGACATTTTAGAATTATATAGATTTTTGCAGAGAGGTTAATGCAAGTGAAATTAATTGAAAGTATGAAAAAGGTGTCAGCTCCATCTTGGCTTCTTCAAGTGTGCTTCTAGGAAACACATTCGATTGATCAAACAGAATTGAAACTGTTAGTAAAAGATAACCTTTGGTGAAAAGGATGACATTTTTAATTTTGAATACCTTAACTTTTCTATTAAGTTGCAGGCTTTGTGTATTTATTGAATCCAGTATACCTTTTCCTTATAGGGTACTGGGGATTGAACCCAGGGGCATTCTACCTCCGAGCTACACCCCCAGCCCTAATTTTTTTTTTTGTACTGGGGATTGAACTCAGGAGCATTTTACCTCTGAGACAGATCCCAGTCCCTTTTGTTTTTAAACAGGGTCTCGCTAAGTTGTTGAGGCTGGCCTCGAACCTGCAATCTTCTTGTCTCAGCCTCCCAAGTACTGGGATTACAGGCATGTGTCACTGTGCCTGGCAGTATACCTTTCTTTAAATTTTAGTGTACGGGTCATTTCTCCAAACCAAATATTTGAGAGTTCTCTTTCATGTTGAATAAATCCTCAAGATTTTCTACTTTGGTTTATTAGATAAGGCTTTTTGGCAATTTAATAACAAGGCTAGGGTGGTTTTATCTTAATCCCTTGTTTGCTTTAGTATTTAGTCTTATTTAATCTTAGGAACAAAGATTAAGTTTGGAGAATATTGTTAAACTTCGGTGGTGGAACAGGGCTATGATGTACCTTCTAAATGGCAGAGGGCCCCAAAGTGATTTAATGAGTTCAACTCCTGGTTCCTTATTTGCAGCCAGATATTCGCCGTCCTCTTCTTAGGTTAATACTGCAGCAGTGAATCACCTGAGCAGGTCTCCTTGTCTTCGGGTTGCAGACTTTTCACGTGACACTGCTTAGATGGGTTGAGAGTACCTTTTAAATAATTATGTACCTGCGATAATCCAAGTCCATTAAGGACGTGCCACAATCATACCTTGATTCACCCGCCATCAGTCCATCAAGTCTGTTCCTGAATCTGAGTTGAATATTCATCAGACATTCAACAAATACTAATTGAGCTTTTTTGCAGCAGGTGGGGGCTGTGGATGAGGCCTGTCCTGGGTGGCGTGCAGATCTGTCCTCAGGATTTGTCCAGCTTGTGGGGAACTCGGGAAGGATGGAAGAACATGTCCATTTAAGTGTCCTGTCTTTCTTCTTTCTTCTCTTGTAATTATGAAAGCATACATAAGGCTGGGTGGAAAATTGGGAAAATACAGGAAAGTATAAAGAAGAGAAAGTCATTTATCTTTCTGCCACCCAATGATAGCCACCATTACATTTTCATGTTTCCTGTCTGTTAAAAGTGACTTCTCAACAAGCGAAACACAGAGCTCTGTCTGATAAATGGGGACTTTAAAAGTGAAATTTGCTGGGGAGAAGGAAAAAAGGCTCCAGGAAAATTAACAGTATTTTATTGGGGGGACTGTGACCTGGAGAACAGCAACATTGGGGAAGGGGTACCTCATATTTCCCCAGAAGGCAACATTGTGGAATAAAACCAGGAGCAGCATTGGCCTTAGATTTCTCTGAATAGTTTCTGAGTTACAAGTGTGTTCTTAAAACTTTGTAAGACGGTTGTTGACATTCCAAGAACTTTTCTCAAACATTAATTTGATTTGACCTCTGTTGGGGAAGTAAGAAAGACAGAATGTGAGAGATGACTTAAACAAATTGCAGTGACCTAAGGTGGGGAGAGGGGAAGCGAGAAAAGAAACTTTTCTAAAGATTCGTATGCACCAGCACTTTTTTGGGATACATTGTTTTATTTGATTTTCATAGCAAACCTTTGAAAAAGGAGTTTTCCTCATTTTACAATTTAGATTTAGAAAAATGATTCAGAGGCTGAGTTACTTGTCTGGGGCCATGGTGTTTTATATCCAGGGGCAGGGGCACACTGAAGTTTGGAAATCTGAGACCTGCATTCTATCCTGCCGTCGTGATTTCAGATAATTCCTTAACCACTTCTTTTTTTTTTTTGAAAAGGGGACAGTGATGATGCTTAACTCACAAGTATTAAAGACGAAATGAGACACTGTATGTAACACCCTCTCCACAGATTGGATTTGGTGTCAATGAAGGAAAGCTCTTACAGTGATGTCAGTTGTAAGGCAGCAGGCGCAGCGTCCGCCATGTAGCATGTCCCGTAGATGTTAACGTCTATTCTTCCTATAAGTTTTTCCAACTTTTCAGTTTTCCTAGTTTCTTTCCCTTAGATTTTTTTTTTTTTTGGTACTGGGGATTGAACCCAGGGCATTCAACATCTGAGCCACACCCTCAGCCCTATTTTATATTTTTATTGTGAAACAGGGTCTTGCTAGGTTGCTGAGAGTCTCACTACGTTGTTGAGGCTGACCTTGAACCTGGGATCCTCCTGTCTCAGCGTCCCAAGTACTGGGATTACAGGTATGCGCCACCACACCTGCCTCCCTTGGAATTTTTTTTTTTTTTTTGGCGGTACCTGGTATTGAATCCAGGGACATTCTACCTCGGGGATACACCCCAGCCGTATTTTTTATTCTTTATTTTGAAACAGGGTTTCACTAAGTTGCGAAGGGCCTCACTAAGTAGCTGAGGCTGGCTGTGAACGGATCATCTGGTCTCAGCTTCCCAAGTACTGGGATTACAGTTGTGCATTACCACACCTGCCTCCCTTGGATTTTTAAGGCCCCTGATAGATATATTTCATTTGGATTATAATGGCGGGTTCTGGGATTTGTAAAACAAATTTCACCTGCCTTGCACAGGGAAGCCCCATCTCATCTTTGCGGTACCGGGGATTGAACGCAGAGGAGTTCTACCTCTGCGCTATGCCCCTGGCCCTATTTTTTATACTTTATTTTGAAACCGGGTCTCACGAAGTTGCAGAGGGCCTCACTAAGAGGAGAGAGAGAGAGAGAGAGAAAGAGAGAGAGAGAGAGACAGACAGCGAGAGAGCTGAGGCTGGCCGCGAACCCGGATCCTCCGGTCCCCGCCTCCCAAAGTACTGGGATTACAAGTGTGCGCCACCACGCCCAGCCCCATCTCATCTTTGAAAAGTCATCCTGAACATTTTTCCTTGGGCGTCAGATGGGGAAAGGCCATGGGAGGAAAGCTGAGTGCTTAGGTGGAGGAGGGGAAAGGGCGGAAGGGGAATAACTTGGGTTTTTGGTGGGGATTTGTGACTGTGAGCCAGAAGTGAAGAGGGCAAGATGGGTGCTATGTGAGAGATACTTGGTTCTCTTTGGAGACTCATGGTCTTTTATTCACTCATGTAATCAGCAGTTATTGAAGCTCTCCTGTCTGCTGGGCTCTGTGCCAGTCCTTGGATTCAAAGGGAGAGTCCACGTCCGTGAGATTACGCCAAGTTGATAGATAAAAGAAAATTATAATTCACTTTCAAGTGCCAGGATCGAGGAAAGCTAGGGGAGCTTTGTCAAAATATATTTAAATTATTCTTGTTTCTTCTACCTTTAGACGTTGAAAGCTAGAAGTACGTCTTTTGTAACTTTGTATTCCTAGGACCCAATTTTAAATGCCCCCCCTGAATAATATGTATAAATTCAAATCTGGCACAGAGTGGTATGTTTAAACTATCTGTATGTTTGTGGAAATTATCTTTATAAATGAAGACGCCTGATAAGTCCTTGACTTTTGGCAGTTCCATTTTTAGAAGGTAAAAGATGGAATTTGGACCACCTGATTCATGCTGAGAACTTTAGGTGCAAGTGGCCGTTTTGTTTTGGGGTTCAGTTAGGATGGAAGTCGTATGAGTTTTATGGCCTAGATTTTAGAAAGGGGCCCCGTGAAGCTCAGAAGATGGTATGCCTCCAAAGTCACCAGAACTCTAAAAATGAGTGGGACTTCCTCCAGGTGGGTGGGAAGCGCCAAGCAACAACAGTTGTGATTGCATGATTGAAAAGACTGATGGGGAGCAAAAGTAGGGGTGGCTTCTAAAGACGTCAGCATAACTCTTTAGGGCCATTGGAAATGAAGTCAGAATAAAAAAAAAGTTGTTGATATATAATTCACATAACATATAATTAGCCCACTTAAAGTATATAATTCATTTTCTTTTAGTGTATTCACACCTATGTGCAGCCATTATCATGGTCAATTTTAGAACATATTCATCATCTCAAACATAAATCCCCGTACTGCTTAGTTATCAGCCCTCTTCCCTGTCCTTCATCCCCTCGGCCTTAACCAATCACTAATCTTCCTGTCTCTCTAAACTTGCCTATTCTGGGTGTTTCATAAAAATAGGATCATATAATATGTGGCCTTTTGTGACTGGCTTCTTTCACTTAGAATGATGTTTTCAAGGTTCATATGTGTGTAGCATGTTTCAATACTTTATTTCTTATTGCCAAGTAATAGTCCATTATGTGGATGTACATTTTCCATCATATGATGAACGTTTGGGTTGTTTCTGTTTTTATTATTCATAATGCCACTATTCATACATGAGTTTCTGTTTGCACATAGGTTTTTGTTTTCATATCTTTTGGGTGTGCAATTGTTTGCTTATATGGTACTCTGTGTTTAACCTTTTGAGTAACTACCATAATGTTTTCCAAAGAGGCTGTACCACTTTATATTCCCACTAGCAGTATATGAGGGTTTCAATTTCTCCATATCCTTTCCAACACTTGTTACTGTCTGGCTTTTTATTTTAGCAATCCTAATGGATGTGAATGATTGGCATTTTCTTAGTGACTAGTGATGCTGAGCATCTTTTCATTTGTTTATTGGCCGTTTTTATATCTTTGGAGGAACGTCTATTCACATCTTTTGCCCATTTAAAAATTGGAGTGTCTTTTAATTTTGAGTTGTGTTCTTTATATATTTTAGAGTCAAGTCCTTTATCAGATACATGGTTTGCAAAACTTTTGTTCCATTCTGTGGGTTGTCTTTTTACTTTCTTAGGAAGTGAGATTTTAAGTGGTGTACAAAAGAGAAAGGACACATAATAAGCATGAAACAAAGGGTAGGCTGAACTCTACAAATATTTAGTAGCTTAGATGACCTATGGTTTGCAGGAAAAAAATTTGAAATGATTTTTAAACACTTTTAAAAGTATAGTACACATTGTATACACAGATCATAAAGGCATAGCTTAGTAAATGATTGGAAATGAATACACATGTGTAACCATGATGTAGGGTCAAGAAAGAGAACATTAGCAGCCTACCAGTAGTCCCCTAGTACATCTAGCATTATTAGCCCTCCTCCTTCCCCAAAGCAAAAATCGCTTTTGATTTCTATTACCATGGATTAGTTCTTACATAGTTTTTAAATTTTTAGAAATGGGATCATAATAGCACATTTTCTTTTGCTTGATATGTGAAATTCAAACATGTTGCTTGTAGCTATAGTTCATTTTCACTGCTGTATAAGTTTTCCATTGTATGAATATCCAACTATTTATATATTGTTATAGATGGACATTTGAGTGTTTCACTTTTCAATTTTTGGCTATTACGCCTTTTTTTGTACATATCTTGAGTTATGCATGGGCATGCATTTCTGTGTGCAAATTAGTTTTCAATCTATAAAGCGATGAGGAATAAAAAAGAAGCTAAACCACTAGTTGTGTGTGTGTGTGTGTGTGTGTGTGCGCGCGTGTGCACGCACGCACGCGCGCGTTACTGGGGATTGAACCCAGAGGTATTCTATCTCTGAGCTACACCCTCAGCCCCCCCCCCCCCCTTTTAATGTTTTGTTTTGAAACGGTCTTGCTAGGTTGCTGAGAGTCTTGTTAAGTTGCTCCTCCTGTCTCAGCCTCCCAAGTACTGGGATTACAGGAGTGTGCTACCATACCTGGGTTATATATCACTTTAATTTTAACAAGGAGAAGTTGAGAGTGTTTCACTCTTTTTCCTACTCTCCTGGCAAGTATTTTTCAAACAGGAAGGGTAGAATACAAAAGATGAAAATAAAGCAAGAGTTCTTACCTTCTTAAAGTTGGTAAAAATCTCTAGGTGAAAATGAATTGCTCCCCAGGGGACCGAAAACTGTACTTATTTCTGAGGAAGCCCAGTTGGGAAATTTTGAGAAATGAGGTGAGAGACGCTCCTGAAATCTGAAGGTGAATCTGTGTCTTTTATTTTTTTCCTAAAGGAAATGGATTAAGTTTCATGTGAATTTCTCTCAGAATTCTAGTGAATTTAAACAGGTGATTTGATAGCATTGAGAGAAAAAGGTAGGGGTTGCCAAGAGCCTGGATAGTATCAGTAATTCAAAACACATTTATTGAGTTTCTAATTCCCAGAAATTGCTGGTACTCCTGGGCCAGGGGTACAGTTGTGAATGTCAGGTTCCCAGTTTAAGAGGTCAACTTGTAGCAAGTATTCTTTAGTGCATTTTCACACGTGTATCTTTTGAATGGTTCAATGGGGGAAACAGATGGACTAGCAAGTCATCCCCAAATGTATGCATAGCACCTAGAAAACTGGATATGAAGAGCTCCTGTGACAGGGAGGGAAGGGAGAGAATAGGAAGTCTTTGAAGACTTCTAACATGTGCTTCTGAAATATGAAGAACTAAGGGAAAGGGGGATCGGGTGAGGAGGGCAGGCAGGAGCTGAGCCTTGGATTTGAGCTTAGGGGAACTGGTAACTCTTAGAAGAGCGAAGGTTGGGATTACAGTGGGCCTCAACTAACATAGTGGGTTCTAAGAGGCCAAGAAAGGGAACAGATTCCAGAGGGATTTAGGAGAGGCTAAGTCATTCTGTGCTACTCTTGTTTTCTTCTTAAAATAGATTCTAAAATGTAAAATCTGTTATTAACGGAATACTTTCTTTTGATATCAATAAAATGTTTAGGGCTGAGGATATAGAGGCCCTGAGGTTTGATCCTCAGCATGGCAAAAAAAAAAAAAAAAAAAAAAAAGGTGATGACCAGGATGGGACAGTGTGAACTGTTTAAGCATCCAGAGGATGATTAGGCAGGTGAGAGGTCTTAAAACCATGTTGAGAAACATTTAGCCAGAGCAGCATCTGGTATATTGTTTAAGAACACCAACAGGACTGTAAGAATTTATAGCTTGAATCCAAAACATAAGTAAGTATGAAAACTATATTGGGCAATGTTATATAATTAATAAATTAATTAAATTCCTGTTTGTTGAGTGCCTTCTATTTGATAAGTACCCTTCTAGGCACTGGGGTCTGAGTATTCAGCAAAGTGGACAAAATATCTGTGTTCATGGAATTTACAGTTTAGTGGGTGGAGATAGTCTGCAAGATACAATTATAAACTCTAGCTTGCATATAATAGTATGTTAGATATTGACAAGTTCTAAAGAGAAAAATAAGGGAACAGAGAAGGGTATGAAATATTGGGAGTGGTGGAAATTTCAGATAGGTGGCTAGAGACAGTGTCATGGAGAAGATGATTTAAAAAATAAACTTTGTTTTATAGTATAACAAACATAATGGAAAAGTACAAAAAGCACAGGTGTACTGTAGGATGAATTGTTTTTTTTTTTGCGGTACTGGGATTGAACCCAAGGTCATTCTACCTCTGAGCTACACCCCCAGCCCTATTTTTTATTCTTCATTTTGAAACAGGGTCTCACTAAGTTGCGGAGGGCCTCACTAAGTAGCTGAGGCAGGTCACGAACCCACATCCTCCGGCCTCAGCCTCCAAAGTCCTGGGATTACAAGCGTGCGCCACCACGCCCGGCTTGGGACGAATTTTTTACAAAGTGAATGTACTTATGTAGTCAGCACTCCGATTACGATACAGAATATTAACTAGCTCTTTGAGGAGCCTGGTTGCCTTTCCTCCTGAAGAGTGACCTGACTACTGACGTCACCACCTAACACTGATGTAGTGTTATGAACTTCATATTAACACAGTTGTGTATGTCATGTCCTTCTGCTTCTGACGTTTTTTCACTCAACATTGTGTTTGTGAGGTTCATCCATACTTTTACAAGTATTTTCAGTTTATTCATTTTTGTTGCTGTAGAATATTACATTATATGATGATGTCACAGTTTAGTATTTCCTGTCTGTGCCTGATGAGTGCTGTCATGAACACCCTTGTGTATGTCTTTCTAGTGAAGACATCTACAGGGGCTGTGATCAGGAGTGGAATTGCTAGGTCATAGGGTAGATGTATATTCACATCAGTAGATACTGAGAAACAGTTTTCCAAAGTGGTTATATCGGTTTGCATACCCAGTAGCAGGATAGAAGAGGTCTACATTCTTGTCAATATTTGTTGTTAGCCGGGCGTGGTGGTGCACGCTTGTAATCCCAGTACTTTGGGAGGCAGAGACCGGAGGATCCGAGTTCGCGACCAACCTCAGTGCGCGGGCGCGCGCGTGCGATTTCTCTCTTCTCTCTCCTCTCTCTCTCTCTCTCTCTCTCTCTCTCTCTCTCTTTCTCTCTCTCTCTCTCTTTCTCTCTCCCTGTCTCTCTCTCTCTCTACCTAGTGAGGCCCTCTGCAACTTCGTGAGACCCGGTTTCAAAAATAAAGCATAAAAAAATAGGGCCGGGGGCATAGCGCGGAGGTAGAACGTCCCTGCGTTCAATCCCCGGTACCACAAAAAACAAAAAAAACAAACAATATTTGCTGTTGCCTGCCACTTGATTTTGGCTATTCTGGTGGGTGTGTGGAGATACCCTGTTGCCAAAGACTAATGCATTTGAGATCTTTTTTGTATTTATTGGAATTTTGACACCACTTTTGGGGGCGACAGAAATGTCCTATGTCTTCACTGTGGTGGTGGTAGTTATAGGAACATGTGCATTTGTCAAAACCCACAGAAGGATTGTACACTAAAAATGGTGACTTTTACTGTATGCAAATTATACCTAAATAAATATAAGTAATAACATTTTCCTCATTGACTTCTAGGAGGTTTAAAAACATAAATATTTTGAGTGAGCCCTTTATTGGCTGTGTGCTTTGCAGTGTTCTCCCACTTGCTTAATGTTGTCCTGTTGAAGATTATTTTGCATCCACCAAAGTCACAAAGATAAAATGGAATTTGACTCACACTGCATAAGTAAGGTCACTAATCATTCAGCTATCTGAGGGGATACATTTTAGGCCAACTAGACAGCAGATGTGAAGACCACATGGCCAAGTGCCCAGAAGGAAGTGAGGAGCAGGGCGAGCTCAGTAGCAGGTGGTCTCAGCTGTGAGTCTTGCTGAGGACTTCTTTTCATTGAGGTGGGACTCCCGAAGGGTTTTAAACAGATCATTGACATGTCCTGTCCGAATTTGAACAGGGTCAGTAGGACTGATGGAGCAGGACTGATGTAGGGAGGCCAGTTAAGAGGCTGTTGCAACACTCATAGCAATTGGTCATGGTGACTTGGACCCAGTGATGGTGGAAAATGAGATGGTTGGGTATCGGTATGTTTTGGGAGTGCTTGCCGTCTGGAAGGTGGGGTGTCAGAGGGGTTAAGACTGGCACTAGGTTTTCTTTTGTTTGCTTTTATTATTTGCTCCAGTGATTGGCAGGAGGGGAGGTGGCATATTGGAGGTGGGAAAGGTGCAGAAGATCCGGAGCACTGGTTCCCAGGTTTTGCATTTCATGGGTGCAATTTAAAAATTTTTAGCATGTTATGAAGAAAGGCCATTTGAGTAGCAGAAGAATGGAAAGGATGTAATATCAGAATAAAGGGTAAACATTTAAACTGGATAAATTTAGCTTCATGAAATAGTCAGATATGTTCTTTTTTTTAATCCTTTCTCTGTGAAGATCTATAAATTCAGGTATTGTTTTGCAGATCAGCTTTGGGAATCACTGTAATAGTATGTACTGTTTGATTTTGGTACTGTTAATAAGTATGTGTCATACTCTTTTTTTTTTTTTGTGGTGCTGGAGATTGAACCCAGGGGCATTCTACCTCGGAGTTATACCCCAGCCCTATTTTATTTATATTTTGGAAATAGGGTCTCATTAAGTTGCTGAGAGCCTCACTAAATTGCTAAGGTTGGTTTTGAACATGCAATCTTCCTATTTTAGCCTCCCAGGTACTGGGATTACAGGTGTGCCCTACCACGCCCAGCTACATGTCATATTCTTAAACTTGAAATAAGACTGATTGAGATTAGAGTCTATAAGAAATAAATAAGAAATTCAAAGTAGGCCATGTGTCATATCTAGCCCAGCAGTACTTCATTTCTTTAAACAAGAGATGAGAGAAAGAAAGAGAGAAATAGAGAAATGGAGATAGAGTGCACCAGATGCATCCGGAGGACACATATGGTATACCTATTAGTAAAGCTTGATACTCATTTTAGTAACTTTTTAGCAGACAGGCTCAATGAAATTATTGTTTCTACAATTTTGTTTTGGAGTAGTCAAACTCAATTTTCTTTTTTTAGCATATCGATTTGCCTTGTCCTTAGAGGAAAATATAGTTTATGTTTCCCCTTTGTTCCTGTGCTCCCCACCATTAGTGCCAAAGCTAGGCGCACTGTATAATGTTTGCTAAAAGCAGTCGAGAGCAACAGGAGTGGGGGATGTAGTCCTGCAGTAACAGAGGCAGGCCTGCTCTGAGTGCCCGGCGACCCAGAGCTTGGTTGGCACTCACATTAGCAGAACAGACTTGAATAACTCCGCTGGTGCAGACGTGCGCTTTCCATTGAATTAAACACCTACTTGGCAGAGTGTTGAGACGCCTTCTGCATGAGTATCAGTGTCACTAATTGACTTCAGAAGTGTGTAAGTGATCTTTTAGAAGTTTGGCCTTTGAATATTACCTGAAAAATATTTTGTGCAGTTTGATAGTACAGAGAAATTCGATTACTCAGGGACATCAAGTGTCCTTTGTAAGATTCTGTTGCCATTTCAAAGAACAGTATTATTAACAGCTGATTTTTTTAATTTTTGCCAACTGATTTTATGGAACTTAATGTCTATAACAAGAAGAGAAGTTTAACGTGCACAATCACTCCTCAGTGTTTTCAGTCTGCTTTTAGTATTAGGTAATAGTATCAGATTTGAGTTTCCTGATGTGTCGGTGGTTTTAACATGATTTTCTTACCCTGAGGGATGGAGAAAATCAGTGTAAAGTTCACTGCTGCCTTGTGAATGGAGTTATGCCGTGGCGCAAGGTGCTGATCATCTTGGCGTTCGCACTCAGCATTAGCTCACCCTGCCTGCAGTTTGGGAATGTTCCGCAAGTGCTACCTAACTCTGCAGGATTCTCCATAAACTTGAACTGGTATAGAAAATGATGTTTATTGTATCCTGTTCTCAAGTATCTTGCCAAGTTACTGTCATCGGGCTCTCTATTGATAGAAAATTAGTTAGGCAAAAACCATTTTCTTCTCCTTGCATGGCAGAGGTGATGAAATTTATGAGAAAGTACATATAAGGAAAGGTTCGAAGTGTTGATTGTGGATATGAGCCCTGGCTCGAGACAAAGCACTTGGTTTATGGTGGAATGTTCTGTGTTTCTTTCAGTCTCGGCTCTTCATCTGTGGACATAAGGAAAAGAATATTTGCTCCGTGTGTTGGTCTGCGTTTTTAGTTACACATACCCAAATCAGTTCTGGTTAGTGTGAGTAGAGAGTGATTTATGAAGGGTGATAGTGCGTTAGCGAGTCATCTGGAGGGCTGAGGAGAGGCTGAAGGCTGTTTTTCTAGGAGTCATTGTCAGTAGCACACACTGGACCTGGCGGGCCAAGGAGCTGCCAGTCAGCACGCCCAAATCGAGAAGCCAGAGCCAGAACCGGCTCACGGCTTCCTTCCAGCAGAGTGGATGCTGCACACCTGCCACCCTGCTTCCTCCCCAGGTGACTCTTCATGTGTCTCCCTCTACTGTAGGGCAGGGAAGGCAGGAAACATCACCTTCCACCCCAATTTGTTGATATGCTTGCATTTTACAATCCTATACTGGGAAGGTGAGCTTCGCACAGTAGGAAACTGAGGTGAAAACGAAATGCAGACAATTTTGGGCTCCATGAATAACAGATGCTTATTATAGTACCCATTGAACATATTAGGGGCTGGGGATGTAGCTCAGTTGGTAGAGCGCTTGCATAGCATGCACAAGGACCTGGGTTCAATTTCCAGCACTGCAAAACAAACAAAATTATTATGGAAATATAAGTAATATAGGAATCAATAATATAAGTTATAAAAGACTTTTAAGGAAATGTACTATTTTTTTTGTGGTACTGGGCATTGAACCAGGGGCATTCTACCTCTGAGCTACACCCCCAGCCATTTTTTTATGTTTTATTTTGAAACAGGGTCTCACTAAGTTGCGCGGCCTCACTGAGGCTGGCCGCAAACCCGGATTCTCCCGTCTCAGCCTCCCAGGTACTGGGTTTACAAGCGTGGGCCACCATGCCTGTAGAGGAAATGTACTATTTAAAAACACTTTATTCATTTATTTTTTGGGGGTACTGGGGATTGAACCCAGGCGCATTCTGCCTCCAACCTACACCCTCAACCCCTTTTTTTCATTTTGAAGCAGGATCTCAATAAGTTACCATGGACTGGCCTTGAACCTGTGATCCACCTGTTTCAGCCTCCCAAGTACTAGGATTCCAGGTGTGTGCCATCGTGTCTGGCTAAAAACAAGACTTTTATACCGGGGAGTGGTGCATAAACAGTGCTCAAAACCCCAGCAGTTTCATACTCGTGTTACTTTAGAATTCTGTTCCTCTAGTAAAAGTCTGTTGATAATAGAGATAATCTTTTGTACTTGGTGGATACCACTACAAGTCAAGACCTATTCTTTTTTTTTTTTTTTTTGCGGTACCGGGGATTGAAACCAGGGACATTGTACCTCTGAGCTACACCCCTGGCCCTATTTTTTATCCTTTATTTTGAAACCGGGTCTCACGAAGTTGCAGAAGGCCTCACTAAGTAGCTGAGGCTGGCTGCGAACCCGGATCCTCCGGTGTCCGCCTCCCAAGTACTGGGATTACAAGTGTGCGCCACCACGCCTGGCTAGGACCTATTCTAATTAATTTGTTCTTTTGCTCAGGGAGAGAGTTGAGACTTTTACCAATGGGCCAGTGTAAATTCATTACCTTTATTAAAAGAATAAGTAAATACAAATCCGTGATGGTGGGTTAGCGGAGTTGCAAAGCATAGTTGCAAAGCATTATAACTTAATCTAATATGGCCATTTTTCTAGAGTTTAAAAAATTTAATTATTTAATTTTATTGCAGTTCTGTGCATTTAACTCACAGCCTTGTGCATGCTAGGCAAGTCCTTTACCACTGAGGTATACCTCCAGCCTCAAGTTTTTTTCTGTTATGGACTTAGCCCTGGAGGGCACATAGGGCTGACTTCACAGTTCTGGGAGAATGGCAGTTTGCTCAAGGTTATAGTTGGTAGGTGACACGGCCTCCTGGTTTCACAGCCTAGTCTTCTTCAAGTCCTCTAGGGGAGCAGAACTTTCTCCACACTGGGAGAAAGCTCCGGTCCCTGCTGGAGTCCCTACACTGAGGCTGGAGTCCTATGGTAGCAGTTGGGATGTTGTTGATTGGATAACACTGGCGCCCTTTGGTGTGTCAGAGGAACACTTGCATGTTTGTTCTTGAGTTTTGAGGAAAATGAATTGCAGAAGTAAGAACTTGTTCAAAACAGCACTTGGGGGAAAGCATACCGAGCATGTCTAACTGAAGATGTATGCTTCCCTTGGAAAAATAAGCTGCAAAAATGAAGGGGTTATGCACAACTCTCTTCCTTTTACTCTTCTGGCTGTTCGTCAGTTTGTTCGGGCACACGGCTTTTGCGAAGGCATTTGCATCAATGCCTAGTACTTGCAGGGACAGTACTAGTTAAGAATGACTAGGAAGCCTCAGCCTGGCTGTGACTTTATCACTGCCTTCATGTCTTTGCAGAATCTTACTCTGACCCTCCTTTGTTTAAGATGCAGCTCACCTGCCTGCCATCTGTCCGTCCGTCCGTCCGTCCATCCATCCATCCATCCATCCATCCACCCACAAATCACCTTGTCCTAATGTCATGTCCTTTTTCTTTTCAATAGCTCATATCCCTTCTTAACATTGTACATATCTCCTCAATATAATTTGTATATTAATTTTCCTGATTATTGTATGTCTCTTCCATTAGAGTACAAGTATGTGAAGAGTCAGTTTTTGTATCCCTAGCATCAAGCATAAATAGTGAGCTGGGTGTGGTGGCGCACGCCTGTAATCCCAGTACTTGGGAGGCTGAGACAGGAGGATTGCAGGTTCACGGCCAGTCTCAGCAACTTAGTGAGGCCCTCTACAACTTAATAAGACCCTCTACAACTTAGTGATACCCTGTTTCAAAATAAAAAGGACTGGGAGTGTAGCTCAGAGGTAGAACGCCCCTGGGTTCAATCCTCAGTCCCTCTAAAAAAAATAATAAAGAATAGTTTCTGCCATATACATAGTAAGAATAAATGTAAGTTGAATGAACGACTTAGCAAAAGCAGCTACTTTTTAGGGTTTCTACTAGTAAAATGACAGATTCTCAGTCCTAGTGGTTGTTTTATTCATTTGCATATTGGGAGTGGCAAAATCATCAGTTGGTATGTACAGAATATAAATTATATGTGAGTTGTGTTATATACAGTTTTCTTGGACTTCCTTTTTTGGTATTAACAAAGAACTCAGATTTGGATGGAAAAAACTCATTAGTATGTAGAGTACTAAATGATAAAAATGCATACAAAGATTCTCATATATAGACTTGGAAATGTACCCAGCTTGAAACATAACTGGCTTAAAAGGTTTTCATTGTTAACATGGTGGCCATTGGTTTCAGAGGGTGAGGTGATGTCGGAGGGGTGAGGAAGGAAGAGAGGGAAGCGGAGGAATGGACAGCATTCTTCTCTGCAGAGGAGCTGGAAGGTGCTCCAGCAGAGAGAGCCAGAAGTGTCAGTGTACTTCTATTCATCTAACCCTTTTCAGAGAAACTAAACCATGAGACAAGGACATACACTTACATGAAGACAAAGCCTGGAACGTTCTAAAAATTTCATGTTGCTCAGCTAAGTTCTAGGGCATTAAGGTAGTTTATAAATGTTCTTTTCTTTTGTACTGGGGATTGAACCCCAGGGCATTCTACCTCTGAGCTATACTCCCAGCCCAATTTTATTTTAATTTTTTTTTTATTTTGCGACAGGGTCTCACTAAGTTACTGAGGGCCTTGCTAAGTTGCTGAGGCTGACTTGAACCTGAGATCTTTTTGTCTCAGTCTCTCATATACTGGGATTACAGGCCAGTGCCACCACACCTGTCTAAATGTTCCTTTTTATTAGTTAAAAATATTAGCTGGGCGTGGTGGCACATGCTTGTAATCCCAGTACCTGGGAGGCTGAGACTGGAGGATCCGGGTTCTCCGGTAGCCTCTACTACTTAGTGAGACCTTCTGCAACTTAGTGAGACCCTGGTTTCAAAATAAAGAATAGAAAGTAGGGCTGGGGTGTAGCTCAGAGACAGAATGTCCCCAGGTTCAATCCGAATACCACCACCACCAAAAAAAAGAAAAGATACATGACTTCGACTTTCAGAATTCGAGGGAGACAAAAATGATAGATAATGTCTTAGAAAGATGTAAGAAACCTGGAAATAAAACATGCTAACTTTTTATATGAGCTTAAGTTCAAAGCTTAAATGATGTGCCCAGTATACACAACTAGTTAATGGCAGAATTGGGATAAATTTTTTTTTGTTTTGTTACTGGGGATTGAACCCAGAGGCTTTCTACCTCCAAGCTACACTCCTAGTCTGATTTTTATTTCTTTTTATTTGGAAACAGGGTCTCACTAGGTTTCTGAGAGCCTCGCTACGTTGCCAAGGCTGGCTTTAAACCTGCGATCCTTTTGTCTCAGCCTCCCAAGTAGTGAGATTACAAATGTGCGTCACCACGCCTGGCGGTCAAGTAAAAGTATCCTTAGCAGGAAAGGAGCATACAAGCCAGGAGGTAACCCAGGAAGCAGTTTTGAATTTGTTTTGAGATCTATGTCTTATCTGAAAATTTTCATTTAGCTCAGATAAATTCTAGGGCATTAAGGTGGTTCATAAATGTAGATATGCATTTATATTTAGATATAGAACTAAATATATCATGAGCAAATATAGATCATAAGCTTTAGAGCAAGAAGAATGATTCCAGTACCCCATTAATACTGTAATAGCCTCAGTTTACAGATGAAATTAAGTCAAAACCTCCTGACTGCCAGCCCAGGGCTCTTGCTGTTACACCTGCTTTTCAATCAATTGTGAAAGCTATATTTTGGGCATATTAAAATTGAGTTACACCTCAGTTGTGTGATAAGCATCTTATTTAGTCATATGTTACAAAAGGAACAATTTACATAAAACATTAAGTAAATACCTTTCAGGTATCTGTAGCTGGAGGAGGGGTACAGTGTGGTTGGCAGTCTTATGATCTTTATTTGCTCATGATGTACTTAGTTGTACCATACAGATGTTCTCTCTCTTTGGTGCTGGGGGTGGAACCCAAGACCTAGTGCATGCTAGGTAAGCACTCTACCATTGACTCAATCTACACCCCCAGCCATACAGAAATTTTCTAAAATTCAAATGTACAAATAGTGTGCACCACTCACATTTCAGTGTTGTCCTACGAAAGTTCCCAAGATGAGATCTTGGGGGTGGGTGCCCCTCTCTGTGGCTTGGGCAGTGGGTTTTCCTGTATGACTAGCAGAGGAATTGTCATGCAGATATTTGTTGAGCAGTCCCTGGTGGCCTGTGAAAGTCCCCTTTCTGCTAAGCTGGGTGAACTATATGAGCCTCTTAGCATTTTGAGAAAAAGCCTGAGACGAGCAATTTTCAGATGGGGCCTAGAATCTTTAGGACTGGACACTTGCTCCTTCTGGCTGCTTGAAAACCTTCTGGAAGGTACTATCAGATATTTTCTTATCTTGTGTTCTCAGCGACTTAAGGATTTCAGGTTTTCTTGGGCAATAGCGTATACATTACTGTGTTACTGTGTCAGTATCATACACCTGTGGTCTCTTTCTCACTGAAGGCATACTGTGGTGTGTTGTGTGATCAGCTAGGTGGGTGTGCAGAAATATTCTACAGAATCATTGGCATCGCATCCCGTTGTGGTAAAACCATATGTTTAGAAGTTCAAATCTGCTATCTGTTGGCAGGCATGTCTTGGCAAGTGGTAAGACCCTGTGGGTGGGGAAGAGGTACAGCTATGGTTAAGGTAACTGGGCTGGAAGCCTCTGCCCCAGTGTCTTTTTTTTTTTAATTTTATAGAAATCATAGTTCCATGCTTCCCTAGCATATGCAAGGCACTGGGTTCAGTCTCTAACATCACAAAAAAACAGCAACAACAAGGTGACAATGCCAGGAACTACAACTCCATAATCAGAGAGAGCTTTAAACTCTTCGAATTATTTTGTGATTTAATTCTCATTATTATTATTATTATTATTAATTTTTTTGGTATTAGAGCTTGAACCCAGGGGCATTCTACCTCCAAGCTACACTCCCTGCCCCATTTTATTTTTTATTTTGAAACAGGGTCTCCCTAAGTTGCTGAGGGTCTTGCTAACTTGCTGAGACTGGCCTCGAACCTCTGATCCTCCTTGTCTCAGCCTCCCAAGTACTGGAATTGCAGGTGCACACCATCATGCCTGGTTCATTATTTTTTACATTCTCTGGATTTGAAGTTTTGCAAAACTTGGTAGTATATTCAAATATGGTTTAAAGAGAGTAAGTCGTAGCTTTCTTGGTGAAGACTAACTTTCATTTCTCTGAGGTGTGGCAGTGAGGGCAGGTGGGAGGCTGGAGTGGGACTGAAGCTGTGTGGAAATGTTGCCAGCCAATTGGCTGACTGAATGGTGAGTCAGAAGAACCACCTACGTTTTCCATTTGGATTTGAATCACAGAAAGAAGGTTTCCTGTAGAAACCATTTGACTTTACCAAATGTATGGAAACTTCATCTTTGATTAAACTGATGCTTTTATCTTGTGTATGTATTTTAAATTAATTACTCTCCCCCTTTCAATCCATAGGTGAAATTTCATATTTGAATCTCCCGTAGTACTGATTGTAACCCAATTTCCAAGACTTGTATAAAAGGTAGAATCAGAAGGACTACACATTCAGGTAAGGATCTAATTTTACTTTATCTTAATAACACACAGCTACTTTGGCAGAAGTCTAGAATTCCTCAGACTTCTGGAATAGAAGTATAGGTGAATTTTTTAAAAGGTGGTAAACTGAATTCTCCAGATTTCCATCTGCTAGATATTAGCTAAGTTGAGGTATCAATGTGGTTGACTACTTAAAACAATTAGAGAAGCAATATGCAATGGCTGTTAAAACACACACACGTGCGTACACACACACACACACACACACACACACACACACATGCACTTACACTGTCATATATTCTCATTCAAAATGACTGATAAAACTGTTTTTAAAGGTTTTTGAATGGGAAGATCATCCTTTTAATACCTACCACCTGTTGTCCTATATTGATCAATCTGTCATCCATATATCCATCCCTCTATCCATCTTTTATTTATTTAAAGCTCAAAGAATGGGTGGTTTTAAGAATAATTTCTCTACCTCTGGCATATCAAGGTACAATAGTTCTGAGCATGAGAAGATTATAGAAAATTCTGTACTCAAAATTTGGAATTAAAAAGACTAGTATTTAGAAATGAATTTTTCCTAGGTGGAAAGGGAACTGTGCCAACCAACAGAAACAAACATGCCATCCCCAGCAATCCAGAAAGCCACATGGCATAGAGAAAAAATGTGTTGTGTCGGAATCGTCATCGTGTTTGGGTACAAGTGAAAACATATTTCAGAGAAGTAATATCAGATTGGCTTTTAAAAATAATTACCTATTTGTCTAATTGATTATGAGGTGTTGAGTCACTTGTAAATTAGCTTTTGTATCTCTTTAGGAAGGCTACTACCAAGTTTAGAATATGTAGAAATCAATTCAAATTGTTAGTATCATTTGAAGAGGGACAGTGGCAATCGAGTGAACGCAAGTAATCAAAAAATCACTTGGAATAATGCATTGTAGGATGACTCTTGTAGCCTACTTAAGTTCCCTAACTACCCCACCAGTTAACAGAAAATAGTTTGCCAAACTTTTTTATTTTTTTTTGCAGTACCAGGGATTGATCCCAGGGGCATTCTACCTCCAAGCTACACCCCCAGCCTTATTTTTTATTCTTTATTTTGAAACAGGGTCTCACTAAGTTGCTGGGGGCCTCACTAAATAGCTGAGGCTGGCTGCCAACCTGCAATCCTCCTGTCTCAGTCTCCCAAGTACTGGGATTACAAGCATGCGCCATCACACCCAGCTTAGTTTGCCAAACTTTGATACACCAACAAAGAAAAAAACTGGTTTGGTTTTTTTTTTTTTGGTTTTGTTTGTGTGGTACTGGGGATTGAGCCCAGGGGCATTCTACCTCTGAGCTATACCCCCAGCCCTATTTTTTATTTTTATTTTTAAACAGGGTCTCACTAGGTTGATGAGAGTGTCATTACTTGCTGAGGCTGTCCTCGAACCTGTGATCCTCCTGTCTCAGCCTCCCAAGTTACTGGGATTATAGGTGTGTGCCACCACACTCGGCTCTGGTTTGCGATTTATAACAAGCTATAGATGATGTGTGGATCATATTTCTTTCCCATCTGTTCCAGGGTCAACCTTATCAGATCCTGTAGTAACTTCTTTAAATCTTGTTTTTTTTTTTTGGTACTGGGAATTAAACCCAGGGGCATTCCACCTCCAAGCTATACCCCCAGCCCTATTTTTTATTCTTTATTTTGAAACAGGGTCTCACTAAGTTGTGGAGGCCTCACTAAGCAGCTGAGGCTGGCCGCGAACCCAGATCCTCCTGTCTCAGCCTCCCAAGAACTGGGATTACAAGTGTACGCCACCACGCCCGGCTCTGTAGTAACTTCTTAACCAGCTCCTGCATCACTCTTCTTCCGGTTCACCTTGCTTAGAACACTTCAGGGCCTTCCTGCTACCACAGCAGTAGTCCTCAAATTATTTTGGTCTCAGAAACTTTATACTGTTATAAATTACTGAGGACTCAGAGACCTTTTGTTTATGTTTATTAAATATCCATCACTATTTACTGTACTAGAAACTAAAATGGAGAAAAATTTCAAGCTTAAGAATCTATGAGCACATTTTCTTTAGCTGCAGAGTGATGACACTGGCACAGTCTTAGAGCTTCTGGAAAATGTTGCTTTCTTATGAGAGATGAGAGTGAAATGGCAAATAACGTTATTTTTGGATATTATAATTATCGAAGTATAATTTATATACAGTGAAGTCCACCCTTTTTAGCATATGGTTCTATGTGGATTTTGATAAATGCACATGGTTTTGTGATCACAATGAAGGTATGGTCCCCTGCCCCATTCCCCTCTGACCTACTTTCTGTTCCTATAGTTTTTCCAGTTTGTGAATGTCATATAAATGGAATCATACAGTATATAGCCTTTTGAATCTGGCTTCTTCCATTTAACATAATGCACTTGAAATTCAGTCGTGTCATTGTGTGTATCAATTATGTGTTCTTTTTTTATTGCCAAGTCCTATCCCAATGTATGAATATACTCCGGTTTGAGTACTTACCATTTGAAGGACATTTGGGTTGTTTCTCGTTTGGGATGGTTATGTGTTTTACTATTATAAGTAGTTTTGACCTTGCAGACCCCTCAAAGAGTCCCAAGGACCCTTAGGGTCCCGAGACATCTTTCTGACAATCTCTGGCTTACTGCCTGTTATCTCCGTGCTGTCTTCCCGCCATCTTGAACGACTTCCCTGGGTGTGATGTGCTCTCTGTCTGGACTGCTCCAGTGTCTCCTCTGTGCGTGCCTTTCTAATCCTTCTTCCCACCATCACTCCTACCCTTTCAAGCCCTGGAGCTGTTACTAGTTATGACCATCCTCGTGCCATGCTGTACCTCTTCCCGCTGCCCAGTAGTTACTTGAGGACATGGTAGTTTCCCACCTTCTTGAGGATAATGCCTCTCCCTCCATCCTGATTGAGCACACGCCTGGCATACAGAAGATTTAGAACATGTTTGAATGAGTAAATAATTTTCTTTACATTTTTACATAAGACATTTAATTATTTATAAGGGTTTTCCCATAGATGATTGCACTCATCGTTCATTTCAATTCTGTAAAGTATGGGAATGTTTAACTTTTATTTTTATTTTTATCAGATACAAGTCCCAAAGCTATGGTCCTTAACCAAGATGCAAATTAGAATAACCTTGGAGATTTTAACAAATGTCCTGATGTCTCAGACCAATTAAGTACTAATTTCTGGAGGTCAAGCCTGGGGATTAGTATTTTTTAAAAGCATCACATTGACTCTGCTAGATGGCCACAGAGAATCATTCTCGTAGAGTGATTGACCATGAAGTCTTAGTGTAGTTTGTACTGGAACCCAGGCCTTTTGATACTTCCTTTAATTAATACCTTTTCCTCCACACTGTGAACTTTCATCTAGATTTAGAGAGCCTTAATGTTGGTGCCAGACTCCTATTGAGGTACCATATAGCATAAAGACTAGAATAATAATTTTATAGTCAACCCTATTTCTGGTTTGGCTCTGCATTCATTAACTGTGGGTTAATAAATACGTGACTCCGTTCTCACTTTTAAAGTAAGGACACTTCCTTAAATTCTAGAAGCTTATTGTGGGAATCCAATTAGACAACGAGTTAAAGGACTTTGTAAACTATGAAGTGCTTTCTAAAACAAATTTATACTTAATTTTAGCCTAGTGTATTTATTGGCTAACTTCCTTGAGATTTGTAAATTATGCAAGTAAAATATAAATATAGTCTCACTACAATAGTCAAATAACACAGAATTATGCAGCGTTAAAACCTAGAGGTTATTGTTAGTTGTATACTTTCAATCCTATGTGTATACATTTAAATGAATAAATGTGTATATGTAACAAATTATTTTTAGTTGTCTCAACATAAATAGTCTGATTTTGTGCCTTTGTGCCTTAAAAGAAACCAAGCCTGCATGTCTTAGATAATTCCATATTAGTATATATAAATCTCTCTAGTTCTTTTAACAGTGGTATAATTTTTTCACATATTCCCATATTGATGGACAGTTAGCCTATTTCTAATTTTTCCTTTATAAAAATGCTAATGAACATTCTTAGCTCTTACTAAAACACTGTTTAATTATTATTAAAAGATTTTTTTCTGTTTCTAAGATATTGGGAGTGAACTAGTAAATGTATTCTGTATGAATCTTAGCCCTTTTATACTCAGATGAGACTAGAACTTAGACTTTTTTTTTCGGTACTGGGGATTGAACACAGGGGCATTCTACCTCTGAGTTACACCCCCAGCCCTATTTTTTTATTCTTTATTTTTATTTATTTATTTATTTATTTATTTATTTATTTATTTTTTGCAGTACCAGGGATTGAACCCAGGGGCGTTCTACCTCCACGCTACGCCCCCGGCCCTATTTTTTATCCTTTATTTTGAAACCGGGTCTCACGAAGTTGCGGAGGGCCTCACTAAGCAGAGAGAGAGAGAGAGAGAGAGAGAGAGAGAGAGACAGGGAGAGAGAGAGAGAGAGAGAGAGAGCTGAGGCTGGCCGCGAAC
>PVJS01013505.1:0-41966 GCA_004027185.1 Glis glis | reverse complement strand
GAAGGAGGTAACTACCTATCACAGCCCTCCTGAGGCTAGGTGGGACTACCTGCGGGACCTCCCCCTGAGGAATTCGCCAGCGCCATCTTTGCCATTAATATGCTGAATTACTGCCACGTGGGAGAGGCCCGGTACTCCAGAGCAGGCTTCTGCCAGTCCACCAGGCCCTTTCATGGCACTGGGTAGAGGGCCCAGCACCCAATAACATAGCTGAGATTTTAAACTCATTTAATGTCACAACTGAAACAAAAACAATGTCAAATATTCTAACTATATAGTCTCTAAATCCCTATACCAGGTTAAGCATAGCCAATAAAGAGCACAGAATATAAATTCAAACCAAGGATGGCAACAACAAATATTGGAGTTAGAATCCTGACTGGTTAGATTCAGATCTTCACAGAAGCTGAAGAATGACCAACTACTACTGAGACTAATGATCTAAATGCCTCAACCAGATTGCCAGTTTTGTACTGGTTCTTTTGTAGATGCAGAACCCTACAACATAAAAGGCAATATTTATGGAAAAGACTCTGGGATATCAACTGTTCATCTATAAGAAAAAAAAGAAATACAGATATTTGAATGACATCAGCATTATCTCTGCCCTGGTCTCATATTCTTTTCATAGTTATTTATTCTTTTGTACAGTTTGGCTTTTTGTGTGTTTTAGTGTTTTATAAATCTTGGCTGCTGACAACTCCTGAGTTTGATATCTTATAGCTTCAGCCACCAAAGAGAAGCTGACTCTCAGATATGGTTCTAGTTACCCCTAGGAGAATTTTAATTAGCCTTACTTGAGCCAAGTGTCTATAATCTGATCCAGTCAACCATTGCTAGGAAATCAAGATACTATTCTTGTTGAAGTATGAGTCTGTTCTTTTTTTATGTGCTTTTATTGGTGCATTACAGTCTCAGATCACAATGGAAATCAAATTGACAGTACCATACATGCACACAGTACTTGGTGCCCCCTCTTCTCCCCCCAACACAGAGTACTGAGATTGACATTGGTATATTCTCATATGTAAATATGGTCAATGGTATAAATTCCATTAATGAACTTCATTCTTCCCCTTCCCCTTCCCTTAGATCAGTTCCCTGACTTCACTGAGGCTTCTCCACTATTGTCTGGAGGCCCTTTTGTGTTATCATTGATCCCTAGCTTACACATATTAAAGAAGACATATGACCCTTCTCTTTCTGTGATTGGCTGATCTCACTTAACATAATGCTTTCCAGGTCCTTCCATAATAATGATATTATTTTGTTTTTTATTGCTGAGTAGAATTCCATTGTGTGTATTTCCCATAATTTTGTAATCCATTCTTCTGTTGATGGACACCTAGGTTAGTTTCATAATTTGACTATTGTGGATTGTGCTGCTATGAACATGGGTATGCATATATTACTGTATTTTTCTGGTTTCAGTTCGTTTGGAATGATACCCAGTAGTGGTATAGCCAGATCATATGGTGGATCCATTCCCAGTTTTCTGAGGAATCTCCATACTGAGGATCTCCAAAGTGGTTGGACTAGTTTGCACTCCTACCAACAGTGCAGGAGAGTTCCCTTTTCCCCACATCCTCGCCAACATTTATTATTGTTTGACTTCTTAATGATTGCCATTCTGACTGGGGTTAGATGAAATCTCAAAGTGGTTTTTATTTGCATTTCCCTGATAGCTAATGATGTTGAACATCTTTTCATGTATCTATTGGCCATTTGTATCTCTTCTTTTGTGAAGTGTCTGTTCAATTTGGTTGCCCATTTCTTGATAGGGTTATTTGTTTTTTTAGTGTAAAGTCTTTTAAGTTCTTTGTATATCCTAGATATTAGTCCTCTGTCAGAGGGATAGCTAGCAAATATCTTCTCCCATTCCTTAGGTCTTCTCTTTAGACTCTTGATGGTTTCCTTTGATGTGCAGAAACTTTTTAGTTTAATGCAATCCCACTTATTAATTCTTGTTTTAGTTTCCTGGGCTTTGGAGGTCTTATTGAGGAAGTTTCTACCTGTGCCTATATGTTGGAGTGTTGAACCTATGCCCTCTAGTAATTTCACAGTCCCTGATCTGACTTCCAGGTCTTTAACCAATCTTGAATTGACTCTTGTGCAGGGTGAGAGGTAAGGATTTAGTTCCATTTTTCTACAGATAGATAACCAGTTTTCCCAACACCATTTGTTAAAGAGACTGTCTTTTCTCCAACATATATGTCTGCCACCTTTGTCAAAGATCAATCGGCTGTAAGTTTGTGGATTTGTTTCTGTATCTTCTATTCTGTACCATTGGTCTATGTGTCTGTTTTTGTGCCAGTATCATGCTGATTTTATTACTATAGTTCTGTAGTATAGTTTAAAGTCAGGGATTGTGATGCCTCCTGCAAGAGTCTCGAGGACTATATTGAAAAGTTGTGGTGATAATGGGAATCCTTGTCTTGTTCCTAATTTTAAGGGGAATTCCCATAGTTTTTCCCCATTCCATATGATGTTGGCTTTGGGTTTATCATATATTGACTTAATAATGTTGTGGTACGTTCCTTCTATTCCAATTTTCTGTAGAGTTTTTAACATGAATGGGTGTTGGATTTTGTCAAATGCTTTATCAGCATCTATTGAGATGATCATGTGATTCTTGTTTTTAGTTCAATTTATGTGGTGAATAACATGTATCATTTTGTGTATGTTGAATCACCCTTGCTTTCCTAGGATGAAACCAACTTGGTCATGGTCTATAATTTTCTTGATATGATTTTGAGTGCGCATGGCTAGTATTTTATTTAGAATTTTTGCATCTATATTCATCAATAATATTGGTCTGTAATTTTCTTTTCTTGAGGTATCTTTATTTGGTTTTGGTATTAGTGTGATGCTGGCCTCATAGAAGGAATTTGGAAGACTTCCATCTCTTTCAATTTCATGAATAACTTGTGAAGTATTGGTTTTAGTTCTTCTGTAAAGGTTTTGTAGAATTCAGCTGGGAAACTGTCTGGACCTGGGCTTTTCTTTGATGGCAGACTCTTTATTGCTGTTTCTATCTCTGTGCTTGCTATTGGTTGATTCAGGTTTTCTATGTCCTCTTGGTTCAATTTAGGTAGGTTGTATGTGTCTAGAAATCTGTCAATTTCTTCCATGTTTTCCAGTTTATTAGAGTATAAGTTTTCAAAGTAGTTTCTGATGATCCTCTGGATATCTCCACTATCTGTGGTGATGTCTCCTTTTTCATTTCTGATTTTAGTAATTTGGGTTGATTCTCTCCTTCTTTTGGTTAGGTTAGCTAGTGGTTTATCAAAGAACAAACTTCTTGTTTTGTTTGTCCTTAGTATTGTTTTTTTATTCTCTATTTCATTGATTTCTGCTCTGATTTTAATTATCTCCTGCCTTCTACTGGCTTTGGGATTAGACTGTTCCTGATTTTCTAGGTCCTTGAGGTGTGTCATTAGGTTGTTTTTTGGTGGCTTTCTGTTTTTCTTATGCAGGCATTCAGTGCTATAAATTTTCCTCAACACCGCCTTCAAAGTGTCCCATAGATTTTGGTACATCGTGTCTCCATTTTTCTTTAATTCCAGGATTTTTATTATTTCTCCCCTTATTTCTTTTCTTATCCAGCACTCATTCAAAAGTGTATCATTTAGTTTCCATGTACTTATGAGATTATTTTTGGTCTTCCTGTTGTTAATTTCTACTTTCATTCCATTGTGATCTGAGAAGATGCAAGGAATTATATTATATCTTTTGAATTTGCTGGTGCTTGCTTTGTGGCCCAGGATGTGGTCTATTTTGGAGAAGGTTCCATGGGCAGCTGAGAAGAATGTGTATTCCGCTGTTGCTGGTTAAAATATTCTGTATATGTCTATTAGATTCATTTGGACTATAGTTTTCTCTAGGTCTGAAGAATCTTTATTCATCTTTTGTCTGGAGGATCGATCTAGTGGTGTGAGTAGTGTGTTGAAGTCTCCCCGTATTATTGTATTTGGGTCTGTTTGAGACCTGATGTCCCGAAGACTTTGTTTTATGAATGTGGGTGTGCCCAGATTTGGGGTGTATATGTTTACTATTATTATATCTTCTTGTTGGATTGTTCCTTTTATTAGTAAGAAGTGTCTTGCTTTGTCTCTTCTGATGTGTTTTAGCTTAAAGTCTGTTTTGTCAGATATAAGTATTGCTACCCCTGCTGTTTTTGATATCCATTTGCATAGTATGTCTTTTTCCATCCTTTCACCTTTAGTGTGTGAGTGTCTTTGGCTAGAAGGTGAGTTTCTTGTAAGTAGCATATAGTTGGGTTATGTTTTTTAATCCACCTTGCCACTCTCTGTCTTTTAATTGGGTAGTTAAGTCCTTTGACATTCAATGTTATTATTGAGATATGATTTTTGTTTCCTGTCATTTTGAGTTCTATTTTCTGTTTGATGTATTATCAACTCTCCTTGCTTAGTTGCCCACCTAGTGGTGTTTACCTCTTCTCTGATTCTGAAATTTGGTTGTTTTTTCTTCCTTGTGTTTTATTTCCTTTAGAATTTTCTCTAGTGCTGGCTTGGTCCTCATGAAGTCTTTAAGTTTTTGCTTGTCTTGGAATATTTTTATTTCTACATTGATTTTGAATGATAGCTTGGCTGGATATATCAGTCTTGTTTGGAAACTATTTTCTTCCAGAGTCTGGAGTACTTCATACCAATCCCTCCTGGCATTCCTGACTTGGATTGAGAAGTCTGGAGTGATTTTGATTGTTTTGCCCCTGTATGTCACCCATTCTGTTGTTCTTGCTGCTTTTAAGATTTTTTCTTTGGCCTCTACGTTAGTCATTTTGATTATTATGTGGTGTGGGGAGGTCCTTCTTTGGTCCTGACTTGACAGTGTTCTATATGTCTCCTGTATGTGAATGTCCAAGTCTTTTTCTATATTTGGAAAATTCTCCGAAATTATTTCTCTAAAGAGGTTCCTGAAACCCTTGGTCTGTGCTCTAAACCCTCTTCAATGCCTTTTATCCTTAGATTAGGATGTCTTGTATCGTTCTGTATTTCTTGGATGGTTAGAGTGTGTTGTTGTAATATCTTCTGTATATCATTGACTGTGTTTTCAGTTTTGAATGAACTGTCTTCCAGGATTGATACCATTTTCCATGTGGTCGACCCTGCCAGAGTTGGAGTCTATTGCGGTCTGCAATTCATTTATTGACTCCTTCATTTCAGTCATAGTTTCTTTCTGGTTCTTTCTTAGAGCCTCAATTTCCTCCTTCATCTCCTGTATGCTTTCTTTGAGGCCTTTCATCATTCTGAAGATCCAAATTTGGAATTCTTCATCTTGCATTTCCTGCAGATCGGTGTCTGTAATCTCGCTTGTTGTTGCATTGTGAGAGTTTCTAATTTCCTTGCTGTTCCTCATTCTCGTATTTTTGGCATTCTCAATTTTGTGTTTTTGTTGTCTCCCCATTTTCTTCCTTTGCCAGAATATCTGCTGGGGCAAACTCACAATTGGCCACTGGGACAATCTGTCACTGCTACAACTCCATGCTGGAAGACAAGCTAGGGCAGTGTGGAGTTCGGTCTTTGAGATGCTGGGGAGCTCGGGTGCAAAGGAGCTCAGCCTGTGAGTTGCCAGGGAGCTCAGTTTGTGGGGCCCCGGAGAGCTTGGGTGCTCGGCTTCTGGGGTCTCCGCTGATGCCAGGAAGCTCCATCTCAGGGGACCCAGGGAACTCAATCTCTTGGGCACCGCGGGGCTCGGCCTCAGGGGCTGCCCCAGAGATTGGTCTTGGGGGACACCAGGAAGCTCAGCCTCTGGGGCACTACAGGGCTCAGCCTCTGGGGATGTTGAAGAGCTCTATCCCTGAGGGCGCCAGGGAATTCAGTCTGGAGCCACCAGAGAATTCAGTCTCTGGAGCCTCCAAGGAATTCAGCCCTGGGGCCACCGGGGAACTCAGCCTCTGGAGCTGCTGGGGAATTGGGTCCCTGGAGCCACCAGGGAGACTCAGTCTCTGTGGGCACCAGAGAGATTCGGTCCCTAGCACAAACCCACGCTAGTGCAGTCACTGGGACTCACGTTCTGCTGTTGTGATGGCCTGCAGCTCAGGGGGTTCTGCTCCTCTTCCCTGCCCAGAATTTCTGATGGAGGAGGTGGACTATTGGTCATGGCAGTAGGGTCCTGGGGAAGATGTCTCCTTTCTGATCCTCCCGTCCTGGGATTGTGGTATTCTGTGGAGTTCTGTGGCTATTAGTCTCTGTGCCTGTGAAGTCAGCCTCAGGTTGCTGGATGTTGGATTTTGGTTCTGCTTTTGGCATGAAATGTTCAGATTGGAGCCTCCAGGACGATTTTGAGACAGGCTCATTTAGGGGTCCCTACTCCGATGCCATCTTGGATCTCAGGCTCTTTCCAAGTCTTTAAGTATCACTTCTTTCTTTAAACCTTTGACTTCCATTGTACTTTAATATGATGGGCCTCAGTTTACTTAGCTTTTTGGCTAATGTTGTCTTTACAAATGTATAGGTTTCATGAAGGTGGGAACTACTATCTCACTTCTCATTGTATCCTTGGTGCTTAATCTTTTTTAACAAATAGATTTTACTTTACTTTCCCATTGGTAATTTTACATTTATTCATTCAATAGATACTGACAATTTAAAGTAATAGAAACTCAAAAAATGAGTATTTATTAAGATTGCAAGTTTTGCTGGGCTTGGTGGCACATGCCTGTAATCCCAGGCTGAGATAGGAGGATTGCAGGTTTGAGGCCAGCCTCAGCAACTTAGCTAGACCCTGTTTCAAAATAAAAAATAGGCTGGGGTTGTAGCTTGTAGGTAGATCCTTCCTGGGTTCGATCCTCAATACAAAAAAAAAAAAAGCAAGTTTTCTTTAAGTGCTCAGGTCAGTCAGCGTAACACAATTCAAATTGCATTGTTCCAATTGCATTTTAGTTTTAGCATAGGTGTGAGACTGACTGGGAGAACCAACAGCATTGTAAAGAAGAGAGTCATGAAGTAACAACAAAATGGAGTTGTACTGGGGGCATGTCTTGCTTTCATTTATCCTTTTCCATAAACATGTTAGGGATGGACTTATGATATTTTAAATCATTTTAAAAGGGGATCATTCTCAATCTGGTTTTTCTGTTAGACCTCAGTTGTAGTGATTGATATTTCCATAGAGGAATGATGAGTATGGGGATTTTTTGCTATTTTTTAGGTTGTTGGGAGGTAGAAGAGCTAAAATACATTATAGAAAATGCATGACTAAGACTCTTGTGGGTAGACATGAAAAATATCACCAAAAGGGTTGAATTACTTCTATGTTTCAGTTTAGTGAGAGAAAGGAGAGAAAGTAATCTTAAAGATTTCTGGGTATATTAGATGCATGAGATTGGACAGAAGGAGGTTTGGAGGGAGTGAGGGTTTAGAATTGGTATGTGAACTTGGAAGTCACATATGCATAGGCAATAAAGGAATGGTGTTATAATTCTATACACAAAATGTTGAGTGAAGAGAAAACAAAAAGCACAGTGTTCAAACTCATTGTCATTACTGCCAGACACTACTTTGTAGCATTCCTTCATACTATTCCCTCATGCCTTGAATTTCCTGTTATTTTAATAAGGATCCATTAAGCTAAATTAGAAGATATTTAGCACTGTTTTGGTTGAGCATAATCTATCCATTCAGTCATGTTTGATTCTTGTAAATATGAACATACACAAAAACTGCTTTAGAAGTTTGAAATTACATAGGAAGTTTAATCAGCAGGTGTCATATTTTAGCCCATTATTTTCTGATTAAATAGTTGTCATCAGTGTTATAAGGCTTAAAACATTTTTAGCAAAACTGGAAGCATATCAAATGGTTTCATATGTTGATAATTAAAATTTTTTGAGTTGAAAGTAATTAGTAACTTTCAGACATGTCTATTCAAATACCAAATAACATTTAGAGTGAGAAATACTCCTCCCTAGGTGTCATACATTTTAATGACCTAAAATTTCATGGCTTACAGATTAATAGTCTATAATATCTAGTCTGTAGTTAAGTGATATGTATTTGTATGACCTATGCTTTGTTAATTAATATATTGGTGCTTTCTCCTCCCTTTTGCTACCATCTGAAGGGATGTCTCATTATGTTCTCTCATTAGCTCCATTTCTGACTTTATGACCTACTTTATGGAGCTAACAAAGGCTTTTTAGGAGCATAAAATGGCACTTTAATCTAAAAAACTTGTTGACCTTATTTGGTGTGTGCAAAAGATATTATTAGAAGCATAAAAATGTACATTCAATAACATTTAAAAATACCATGTCAGTTTACCTTCATCTCTGCTCTTTGATGAATTGTATGCTTGATACTGATCTGGCCTGAATAAGTTTACCTTACCTGGACTAAATTTTAGATGTTTTCCTCACCCTCAATGCCCCCCCCCAATTTCCATTTTCTTGGAGTATTTGCTTTAGAAAAATTGCAATTGCAAAGTTTTTCTCTGCCCCTTTGAGACATAAATCATTTACAACTAAGGAATGCCTTCCATGAGGACCTGGGAGCAATCCCTTTGAAATGTAATCATCAGGAAAATTAATGCCTCTCTCCTACTCTTTGTGGGAGGGTAGGAGACTAACTTCAATAAATATCAGTTTGCAAACTCAGAGGGTCTAATCAAATGTACTAATCTCCCCCCTTACATGCTCCTATACTTTTCTACTAGCTCACCCTAGTTTTTTTATATATTCATTTATTGGTGCACTGTAATTATACATTTTGATAAGTGTCAGGGTAGCAAAAGCATGCACGCACACATTGCTCATTTAGCCCTCCCTCAAATCCCACCCTATCCCCTCCCCCTTCCCTCCTTTTCATGCTCAGCATAGTGATTGACTCTGATAAGTTTGTGTATATACATCATGTGCATTAGTGTATTTCCCTCTTCCCCCTCCCATCTCCCTCAGTTAGGTCACCTTCTTTGCTCATCTAAAGTTTTCTCCTTCTTTGTCTGGGGTCCCTTCCAAGTCCCATTCTCCATAGCTTCCACATATTAGGGAGAACATCCGACTTTTCACTCTTTGTGACTGACTAATATCACTTAGCGTAATGTTCTCCAGTTCCCTCCATTTCCCTGCAAATGATGTAATTTTGTTCTTTATGGCTGCGTAAAATTCCATTGTGTACATATCCCAGTTTTGTGATCCATTCATCTGTCGATGGACACCTTGGCTGGTTCCAACGTTTGGCAATTGTGAATTGTGCAGCTATAAACATAGATACACATGCATTAGTCTGGTAGTTTGGTTTCAGTTCTTTCAGGCAGATGCCTAGAAGTGGTATCGCTGGGTCTTAAGGTAGGTTCTTTACCAGTCTTCTGAGGATCCTCCACACTGTTTTCCAAAGTGGTTGCACTAATTTGCAATCCCACCAGCAGTGTATTAGAGTTCCTACTTCTCCACATCCTCGCCAGCATTTGTTGTTGTTTGTGTTTTTAATGATTACCATTCTAATTAGGGTTAGGTGAAATCTCAGGGTAGTTTTTAAACACTCTTCTGACTTTTGTTTCAATGAAGTTGAGTTCACACTTTCTCCCCTATGATAGTCTCTCTTCACTGTTGGAATAAAAGTAAAGAAATAGAGTTTTCCTTTACTTTTTATAAATGGTCTGATGCAATTTTTCTTCAATAATACATATCACTAATAAAATACTTAAGAAATGTCCCACATTTTAAGTGCTTTCATATGCCAATTCATTTAATTTAATGATTACTCTTTTCAAATGGATACTACTACCGGTATCCTCATTTTTTCCCATCACAGAAAGATGAATTAACTCTCAAGGGAAAGTAAAAAGAAACACAGACTTTCTCTGCCCCATTTACATTTATCTCACATAGACGCCTAATCCTAACAATTCCATTGTTCTTTCCTTCCCCAACTAATATCCAGCATGATTTTTACAGATTTTGTCATTCAGTAGAAATCAATACTATACACATTTCTGACACTGGCAGAGGCTGGGGATAAAATATCAGATAAAACAGATGTGATTCATTATCACAAAAAACTTACAGTTAATGAGGACACTGGCAAGGAAAAAGACCATTTGGATGCTTTTCTGTAGAGGTGGTAAAAGCTCTGGAGCACACAGACTGGGCACCTAACACATTCTTGTGGAGACTGGGAGAACCTCCCATGTGGAGTGGGAATGCCTGTAAGTTCTCTAGATTGAAAAAATATAACATTAAAGCCGGGCGTGGTGGCGCACGCTTGTAATCCCAGTACTTTGGGAGGCGGAGACCGGAGGATCCGGGTTTGCGGCCAGCCTCAGCTCTCTCTCTCTCTCTCTGTCTCTCTCTCTCTCTCTCTCTGTCTCTCTCTCTACTTAATGAGGCCCTCCGCAACTTCGTGAAACCTGGTTTCAAAATAAAGGATTAAAAAATAGGGCGGGGGTTGTAGCACGGAGGTAGAATGCCCCTGGGTTCAATCCCCGGTACCGCAAACATATATATATATATATATTTATATATTTATATATATATATAAATATATAAATATATATATATAAATATATATATATATATATATATATATATATATATATATCATTAAAAGTTAAGAGATGACACATGTACTCCCAATACATGGGAGGATGAGACAGGAGGATCACAGGTTCAAGACCAGCCTTAGCAACTTAGGGAGTCTCTCAGCAACCTTGTTTCCCACCAAAAAATAAAAAAAAAGGGTTGGGAGTACAGCTCAAAGGTGGAATGCCCCTAGGTTCAAACCTCAGTACTGCAAATAAATAAATAAAATAAAAAATTTAAAAAGTTAAGGGATAAGAGAAAGATGAGTATATAAAAGGAGTTTGAACAGTAATGTATGACTAAAACAAATTATGTGAAAGAAAGCTGGGAGTGGAGGAGGATGCAATGAAGGGTTAAGAGTAACTGAAAGTACTTTTGTGTCAGAAAATGTAAGATCATTTGTAAGATCAATGTAAGATCAATGTAAGATCAAATGTAAGATCAGAGCAGTGAGGAGTTACTTGAAGAATTTTATGCAGTGGAGTCAATATCATGTTTGTGATTTTAAAAACATTTCTACCAGATAAGTGGAGTAGATTGGAAGGGGCAGTAGTGTAAGCAGAGGGATTGGGGAGGCGGTTGTTGCAATGGTGTATTGTAAGAATTATGGTAGGTTGAATCAGATTAAGTAGCTAAGAGAAGAAAAGTCCACAGGTTTTAGGAATGTTTCTAAAACTTTTGGATTTGGGTGGTTGGGTGATGGAAAGTGTCAAAAATGTCAGCCAGAGTTCCAGATTGAGAAAGTTCAATAACACAGATAAAAAAAAGGGAGATTTGTAGCATGGTGAAGGCAACAGTTCTGAATTTTTCATCCTGCCCCTAGTGAACAAGTGCCTGTGTTCAGGATGTGTATTGCTAGAGATTATCCTGAATTACTCATGAAAGAGTAGAGATAATTCTGATTTGACTTGTGAGGCAAATGACATATGTTGGGGTTTTAGATCCACAAATAAAATTCAGAATTCTTGACTTCTCCTCTGCTCTTGCTGCCAGGCAACCCCACATTTCTAACATAATTATGAAAAAATGTTGAAGGATACAAGTTACTTAATTTTTCAAAAGTCTCTGGTTAAAGTCATGATAGGTCATAACACCATTGTAAAATACTAAGGAGAGAGCCATAATATTATTATTATTTTTGAATGTGTTGAACTCTCTGGAAATGGAGTAAAGTTATAATGCAGATGCTTTTATCTCTCTCTCTCTCTTTCTCTCTCTCTCTCTCTGTCTCTCCTACTCTCCCTCTCTTCCCATGCCCCATATATGTGTGCTTTATATGTAAGTATAAATAAAATATAAATGTATATATGTAAATTATATATGTACAGTCATGCCTATAAGTCAGAATGCAACTTCTTAAACATATCTTCGGGGTAATGCTGGTATAAATGTGCTGCCAGTTGTATAAAAGTATAGCACATACGCACATACAATTATGTACAGTACATGATACTTGATAATGATAATAAAAGACTACATTACTCATTTGTTTTTACTATGCTATATATTTTTATTTTTATTTTACAAAATACTACTTTTAAAAAGTTTGTCATCAAACAATAAGCTGAGTTACATCAGTAGCAGCCTCATACATCCTGTTTTCCTGCATCTCCTGATTGCATGAAAAGACCACATCCAGTGATTGCTGTATATCATGCAGGTTCATATAAGTACACACTATGTGTGGTTGCACAATGACAATATTGCCTAATAATGCATTTCTCAAATGTATCCTCATTGTTCAGGAGTATAATAAAATTTAGGTGTACATGGCATAATAGCTACATATTTTTACTTAAGTTTTTAAATAGAAAAGAAAAAGTTCTATTTTTTAGCGAATCTTTAAAAGATTTTATTGTACACTCTGGTTGTACCTTTGCAAGGTATATTTGGATTAGGATTATAAAGGCATTTTATTAAATAATGCCTAGAAAATGTGCATATAGCTTCTGGCATAAATATTTCCCAATATGTACAGTTGTATATTATCATTTTGCAGTTGAGGTAGTTAATGCTATAATTAGCTCAAGCAAGTGTGTACATTTTTACAGCATTCTCTCAAAAACAAGGGCCTTTGGCAAACTAAGTTTCTGTTCATGTTAAAATAGGCCATTAAATGAAATGGTGCTCTTTTATATTTTGAGATAATTTCCCATTTGCTTCTAATTATCTTGCTATTGAATAAGCACTATTCTTTTACAGTGTTCATAGACATGGTGAAGTTGTTTTGGATTGAGTCAATTTAAATAAGCTCTTTATCAAGAAATATCTCAAAACATCTTTAACATTTTAAATGATTTCCATTTGGCTATACACCAAGTAGGAATGAAATAGAAAAAGGGGAGGGGGGTTGAGAGGGTTGATGTTTTAGCACTTTTTGTTTGCATTTTATTAGATTGCAATTCTCCTAATCCTTTATATGTGAGTTTTTAATTGATGTAAATGAAATTGGCTGAGTGAGGTAATGTTGAATGGAAGGGTTGGGAATAAAAGCTCCAGTGCCAAATCAACTATAATATTTTTAATCAGAGTTAATTAATGCCAGCTGTGTGGTCTGTGTGTTATTTTGCATTTATGGATGGAGCAAGATGTGGTTGTTGCTATTTCAATTTAGAAGCTGTAACCAGTGGCCAATCGTTAAGAATCTATGGATGGGAGCATGCTTGGTATTTAGTGACCAGGGAAAAGACTTAAAATGGGTCAAGTAGTACAGTACAATTTTGGTTAGTAGTGTGAGATGCTTTATTTCTTCCATAATCACATGGGTGCAAATACTAGACCTGCTATCTAGTTTTTTTGGTTGACTTTAGAAAAAATATTGTAGATCTCCTTGGTGATAGCATTTTATTTATGTATTGCAGTATTATATCTAAACTATTATAAAGTCCAAGTCCATCATTATTTCTTCCATAAATCTTATTTCTGAAGCTTAGCTATTGCAACTAAGCCCACTACAATTTAAGTTGGCATAAATATTGGATGACCTCAAAACAGTTCCTTAAAATATGTACATACAAACACACACACACACACACACACACACACACACACACACACACATGCACACACTCATGCCTACATACAATATATACAACTTATAGTCACATGCACTCAATATACATGTGCCCCTTACACAGGCACATCTATTCCCAAGACAAGTGTCAAATCAATTAAAAATATTATAGTGGTTGTGAAAGTTGTTTGGGTTACATATTCAGACAACGGGATTTCTATTTGTTGACTTTATTTTAATTGTAGAGAAATGACAATTCTAAATTTTCTCTTATTTCACCTGGCTTTGTTCCTAATAATCTGTTAGTCTAACCTGTTAATATATTTGTTGCTTTCAGAAAAGAAAATAGGTCAAAAGCTAGGTGGGTGGCACACAGTTGTAATCACAGCTACTCTGGAGGCTGAGGCAGGAGAATTGCAAGTTTCAGACCAACCTGAGGAAAATAATTAGGTCACAGATAGTATAACTATTATTGCCTTAAGACTACTTTTATATGATTAATTTTAAAAATAACCAATTTATACCTACTACCCAATGTCTAATATAGGACAAGTGCTGCAACGATAATGGATTCAATGTTTAGTTAAGTACCTACTGAAAACCTTTTGACTAGTGATCATGTTCAAAGATGAAACACTCATCATAGGGTAAACAGTCAAATTCAATCTTTTGGCAATTCTGATTGTTGGAATGTATGTTTTTATACTGAGCCATAAATCTCTGTACTGTGACTATTATATGGTACAACTCTTAATTTTTCTGTTCATAAAATACATCTGCTGTAAGCAATAGAGTAAATGGTAAAGAAAAAAGAATTTCCTAAGAGATTCAGTTCCTAAATAGGAACCTGACTCAGTATTAGATATATTGGGATCTGTCCTGTCCCCTGAAATTTCTAAGTTTTTAGAATAAAAATATCAGAAAATATGGAGGATATTATGTGAGTTTTATATGCAGTACAGTATTACTACTGATGATTTGAACTTACCTTTCCACCAATCCTTCAATTTGTGGCCAATTTGTTATCATAGTTCTTAAATAATGAAAAATTTTATTTAGTATTCAAACTTACATATGGCACAACACACAGAAAGAACTCTAAACTATTTATTTAATGATAATTTATAAATTATAACAAATATACCACAGTAATACAAAACATTAATAGAGCAAACCGTGTGCCTGTTGAGGCAGGGAGACTTGATGTATATGGGAACTCTACTTTCTGCCAAAAATTTCTATAAACCTAAAAGTTCTTGAAAATAAGCTCTTTTAATTTAAAACATTCAAATAGAATTTAGTGAAATTAAAGAAGCCTTTTTTCTCTCTCTCTTTAGCCTTCCTACCTTGTCCCTAAATTACCTTTCTAGTAACTGGTAGCTATTTTCAGATAAACTTATATTAACTAGTTGAAGTCCGAAGATATTTTGGGTTACAAATGTTGGTTACTCAAATGTTCAGTTACTCAAATTCAGTATGATATTTTATTTATTGTAAACTTTTAACACATCTAGAAAATTCTCTTTAAGAATGTGTCTCTAATATTACTTCATGAAAAGATTATTGTTCTCTAAGGAAAATATATATCATTTGGAAAAATGGAAAATGTTATAATAGTGAAGAATTCTGCTATCATAAGAGATAACCCTTTTCTACCTATAAAATATTAAGATTAAAAGTAGCATAAAGGGCTGGGGTGTAGCTCAGTGCTTGCCTAGCACATGTAAGGTCCTGGGTTTGCTCCCCACCACCACAAAAAACAAACATAAAAGCATCATGAAATATGAGAGCCTCAGATTTAGGATTTGTGAGGACATTTTATTTTTTCTATCTTAATAATTCATCTAAAATTTTTCAATATAAAGGGTACTTAGGTATTTTTCAATCCATTTCATTCTACCTATAAATCCTTAGCATAATACACAAAGGAAAAATGTATCTCAATTTTATATTGCATAAAATTTTGTAAATTTGCATAAAACATTTGCCATGACTATTATATTTAGGATGAATTTGTTTTGAAAAAATGTTGATTGATGTTATTGTTATACTCTTGTTTCAGTTGAAATGCAAAATACTAAATGGTTTGTTTCAGATGTTAAATTTTATTGAGATACATCATCTCCATTTCAAGGTAACCACTAAAAAAAATGCAGAAACTCTGTATGATTGCCCCCTTAGTTATATATGATCATTTGCAGGAAAATGGAAGGACTTGGAGAACATCATGATAAGTGAGATTAGCCAGTCACAGAAAGTGAAGGGTCATATTTTTCTCTAATATGCAGAAGCTAGGGAGTAATTGGGATACCAGTGGGACTTCAGATAATGGAAGAGAAACCTCAGTGGAGCCAGGGAGGTGGTCTAGGGGAAGGGGAGGGGGAGAGGGAAGACCAAAAAATGAATTACTTCCATTGACATTTTGTACATATGTGACAATACCAATATAAATCTCAATACCCTGTATGGGGAAGGTGGGAGGGAATGGGGAGGGAGCAGAGGAAAGACCACTAAGTGCTGTGTGCATGTTTGTTACTATCACTGTGATTTACATGATGATGTGAGACTATAATGCACCAATAAAAGGATATAAAAATTAATGATTTCACTGAATTTTTTCCCCTTGTAAGAATTGCTTCACATACAAATACATATACAATTAGCCTGAGGCCAAAAAGACTTCCCTCTCTCACGAGTCTTTTTCAAAGTCTTGTTAAAGAAAAGCTTATTCTGATACCTGGTAAAATGGTAAAGAAGACTGTATTCAGGTCTATTGTGATAAGTGTCAAGACTGTATGGGAAGAGAAAGATCAGATTTACCTTTGAATTTGAATACATAAAATAATAAGTTGGGATATATAACCAAGGAGAGGTGGGAAGTTAGTAGAAAATTACTAAGAGGAAACATCAAGTGTGTGTGTGTGTGTGTGTGTGTGTGTGTGTGTGTAAGGGGTTCTTGATAAACTGACCTAACTGAACTCTTGATAAAGACAGGCCAAGCTGGGCGTGGTGGCGCATGCTTGTAATCCCAGTACTTGGGAGGCTGAGACAGGAAGATCGCAGGTTTGTGGCCAGCCTCAGCTACTTAGGCCCTCTGCAACTTAGTGAGACCCTGTTTCAAAATAAAGAATAAAAAATAGGGCTGGAGATGTAGCTCAGAGGTAGAATGCCCCTGGGTTCAATCCCCAGTACCGCAAAAAAAAAAAAAGACAGGTCAAGGTGATGATAAGATATCAGTGTGGGGTATTATCTCTGAACTGAGTTACCAGGATAACTGGGATATTCAGGCTGTTAAGGATAGGAGTCAATCTTGAAGCCTAGTCAAGATAAAGATTTAAAGGACCCAGACTACAGTTTGGTTGAGAGTGACTCTTCAGTCTTCCAATGTGATGACAGTGCTCATAGTCAATTAAAACTCTCTTAAAATATGAATAGTTTGCTTCTCACCATAGTTAAAAACAACAAATCAGAAAAAAAATTCCTGGCTTTTTGTTATGTGTCTTAATTGAAAATAAATGACATTTGTAATTAGTTTTGTGGTAAAGGAATGTTGGTGGATTAAAGCTTTGACTGTCTTACTGATCTTCCATATTGACATATAAAAAGAAAATAATCAGCTGAATTTATTTAAATTTTATTTTTTGAGAAACCTTAAAAATGGTCCATTTGGAAAATCAAGCACATTCTATCAGATAACTATGGATTTGAACAGAATTTCTGAATGTTAGCTTCTGACAAACACAAATTGATCATACCCTCATTTCCACTTCTGCCAATATCTCTGCAGGAAGCTAAACTTTTTAAGTTTTTTGTTTAAAAAATTGATTCAGAATCCAAGTTGCTCCATTTTATATTGAGTATCCTCAGGTAAAATTTGATGTTAGTGTGAATCAACCATAATGTGAATACATACTTGATACTAATTTATATGATATTTAAGATAGACATAGGTAGAAAGATAGATGTTTTATATTCAAGGCATATTATCATATCAATGGTCCTTTGAGGTAGGCATTATTATTTTTCATCTTACACATTTTACATGGAGTAAATAAGTGACTTGTCCACAGATCACATATATATATAGTAGATTGGCACAGATAGTATTCATTCCTTCTTAACCAGAGTTCAATATACAAGTAGAACCATTAGCAGGAATTTCTTCTCTCTTGAAACAAATTGATAATATCCTCACCATGCTATTGAGGACTTCCAACTGATTATCTAGGATTAAGACCCTTACTCAGCTTCAATTGAATCTGTAGAATATCGTAATGACAACACTTTGATTAGTGCTTTGTTGAATTAATTGGGACTGTAGCCTAGCCATGTTGACACCTTAGAAAGGCACCATACCTTGATTAATCTTTTCATTATCTGTTGACTACCTAGTACATACCTGGGACTACTACATTTTGAGTGCAGAGTAGAGAGCCAACAAACACTGTTCCCATTCTGAGAAACTTACTAATATGGAAAAAGGCAATTTAAACAATCCCCATAGAATGTTAACTACAAAACCATGGAATAAAAGTCTATGCTGAGCCAGGCGTGGTGGCGCACGCTTGTAATTCCAGTACTTTGGGAGGCGGAGACCGGAGGATCCGGGTTCGCGGCCAACCTCAGCGCGCATGCGCGCGATCTCTCTCTCTCTCTCTCTCTCTCTCTCTCTCTCTACCTAGCGAGGCCCTCCGCAACTTCGTGAGACCCGGTTTCAAAAATAAAGCATAAAAAAATAATGCCGGGGGTGTAGCGCGGAGGTAGAACGCCCCTGCGTTCAATCCCCGGTACGGCCAAAAAAAAAAAAAAAAAGTCTATGCTGTCACAAGAAGTATTATAGAAGTTCTTAATTTATTTTGGGAGCAATCTCAGTGATTTTAAGATGAGATCTGAAGGAAGAGTAGCGTTAGCAATCAAAAAAGTTGAAGAAAAGAGTTTCAGATAGAAGAAGAAGGAAAGAGCCTATGAGATATTGAACTGAAAAAATGGCTGGGCAATTAGCACGGGGATATAAGCACTATATTAAAGGTAGTTATCCCCTCTCCACCCCACCTCAGGGCATTGTGAAGTCATTGAAAGCTTCGCTGCAAAGTGGTGACATGAGTTCACTTTGGTTGATATATGGGAAATGGCTTGGAAAAGAGCAACACTGGAAATGAGAACAGTTACGAGGATATCATGGTGTTTTGGGAGAAAGATGCCGGTACTTGGGCTTGTCTTATGGTAATAGAGAAAGACAAAAGGAGGACGATTCCAAGTATATTTTAGTAGAGTCAGACATAGCTGATGCTAGATTAAATGAGTATGTAAACCAGAAGGTGTCAAAGATGATTACCAAGTTTCCCCCTTGAGATGAGGAAGACCTGACTCTGTCTCCTTTCTTTATTTATACTTTTATTGGTGCATTATAGTTATATATCATAGTGATGTTCAGAGTGATAGAAACATAAATACACACAGCACTTGATGTGTTTACCTCCGGATCCCACCCTGTTCCCTACTCTCTGTATATATTAGTGAGATTGGTAGTGATACCTTCATACACGGACATTAGCATCATTTGAACTCTTTCCTTGATCAATTCTCCTTTTTTCCCCTTCCTAAGCTCCATCTCCTAATTCCCTCCCATTATTCTACTTGTCTCACTTCTCATTTATCTGAAGTCCCTTGTTTCCTATTTTCTATATATTGAAGTTGAGGTTAGTATTTTTTTCTCTGTGTCTCTTTTTAAAGCTCGAGTTCTTAGCAACTACTATAGCAACACCCAAACTCATTGACATGAGTGGGAAATGGCTACTCCCCTTAAGGCATACATTACCAATGCTTGGAGGATCTTTTTGATGACAGAAATAAAAGGAACCTACCAAGGAACTTCTGGTATTAATGAGGTTGAACTGGAATGTTTCCAGACATGGAGGGTTTGTAACAATTTATTTAGAAAATAGTGACTGAGACCCGGTTTCAAAATAAAGTATAAAAAATAGGGCCGGGGGTGTAGCGCAAAGGTAGAACGCCCCTGGGTTCAATCCCCGGTACTGCAAAAAAAAAAAAAAAAAAAAAAAGGAAATAGTGACTGAACTCATTCAGTATGAGAATGGCATCAGGGTTTCTAACAGAAGTGGCTCTGAGGACAGAGGGAAGGCTCCACCTGTTATAGCCACTGTAGCAGTAGATGGTTCTCATAAATGGGTGGAGCCATATTGTATTGGACAAAATAATAAAGCTGATTTTCCCTGTTGGTATTTTACAGATCACATGAACTCAGCTTTGTGATCTGAGGAAACATTTCCTAGCCCTTTTTAATATTGGATCCATTCCATTCATTAATAAGCCCACTCAACATACATTCACAAACTTACAAGAGAGGAAAGATGGGACATTTAGAATGATACTCCATACAATTTATGTTCCAATTTACTTCTGTTTAGGGAGTCCATTAATTTCTCCCTTATGCACTCAAACCCTGTGTAGACTCTAAGATATTTTGAAAAGTACATTGGCTGATTAAGTCTATTATTATTATTATTATTATTATAACATGTATAACAAACAAAAAACAAGTTTGCCTTGTAACCACAAAGTGCCCATCTATGAAATACCAAAGTAAATATAAGATTTAATTTATACAATTTATACTTAGTCCAAGAATATCTGTACCTCTCTATTGTTTTTACAGTCACCATGATCTCTCTCTCTCAGAAATTGCAATGGGAACAAGTAAACGCTGGGAGCATTTGCTACGCTGAGCTCCTGTGATACCATTACACTATCACTGAGGATGATATATTGACTTGATGTGTCAAAACCTAGACTAGTTACCTAGGCCCAGTATTTTGTCACAAAAGCACACATCACAATTTTCAGGGATTCCAGGTACTCAGATATTTATTTAATCTAGGGACAGTCATTTTTAAAAATGTTTTTCATCATGAATAAAAAATATATATGCTCTCTTTTTAAAACAAATTGTTCACTGCTACTTTCCAATATGATTTAATTTTTTAGTCCTCTGACAAGATATGATGTAAATTTCAGATACTTATACAAAAAGTAAATTTGTATTTGTGATGATTTCCACGGCAATGGTCTGAGAAATTTTATAGTCTAAATCAATCTTGATCTTAGGGGAGGAGGAAGATTTGACAACTTTCTTGCATTTTTCTCTTTTTTTTCCCCTCATTTTTCTTTGCCTTTTATCTTCATCTGCTAAATGTCATTGCCACCTTACTAGTTCTGGATAATCTGCCTTTTTTTCTTTCAACCACTGAAGACCTGTAAGTACTAGTCAAATTGTCTAGTAATGACTGTTGCACTGCAGGGTCATTTATTCTGAGCCACTTGTAAAGAACACACAGCACAATGTTCCAATCAATGTGTACAGATAGGGTCAGGCTAATACAGAAGTGTATTAAAATGGCAGGATGCCAATTTAGTTCATCCTTTGTGAAATCCTGAGTTATTTTCTTGCTACAAAGATTAAGATGAAGCCTTTGAAGTGTATTTCTTTCGTTTTCTTCCATGCTTTCATGAGAAATATTCTAAACTTAAAAAAAAACTACCAGGCCAAGTAGTCTGAATATATTTTATTAGGGAAAATATCCTTAAGCCAACTGTGGAATGATTGAAATTTAATTGTTTGTTTGCCAAGACAAGTAAATTGTTAATCAATAGATTTAAGGGCAAATATTAAATAAAGCTTTGGGCAGTTTCTTGTGTACAATAAACACAATAACTACAATTAATCACCAAGTCAAAAGTAATTGTATTTGATCTATAAGAGAAAGAAGAGTTTAATTTTCAGGATTTAATTTAGCAAATATAAGAATTCAAATAGTAATTTTACATGAGAAATTAAACAGTGCTTTAGATTAGAAAGTAAGCAATTACTTTTGTAGTATGAAAACTAATATGTTTTCAATTGCAAAAACTAAAAAATTATTGGGGATTCACATCTTTATTTTTTTTTTATTTTTTTTTTTGCGGTACTGGGGATTGAACCCAGGGGCGTTCTACCTCTGAGCTACACCCCAGTCCTACTTTTGAAACAGGGTCTCACTATGTTGCAGAGAGCCTAACTAAGTAGCTGAAGCTGGCTGCGAACCCGGATCCTCCGGTCTCAGCCTCCCAAGTACTGGTATTACAAGCGTGCGCCACCACGCCCAACACATCTTTTTTTAAATTAAGGTAGAATTCTATGTAAATAAATAGTATAGCTAGATATATGCAAGGGAACAATAATTGAATACTGCATTAGGCAGAGCAAAAGGCAGGGTGTGAATAAGGTTGTAATATTAATTGGCATTAAAATCTAGCACAATGATATTACAGTTTATATAAACTCCTCCCATGTTCTGGGTTGTAAGAACACAACACTCCTAAATATGGCATCTTGACCTGCTGAGTATGTTGAACTGAAGGAGACTGGAAAGTCTTCAGAAACAAGGTCTTTCTGACCTTCCCCTGCTCTCCAGTCTCTATTCCATCTTTCTCCCCATAAGCCAGTCACAGAAACCAGAATTCCTCTTATTCAAGGCAGATCACAGAAACTGGAACTGTTCTCCCCCCAAATGAACCATAAAACCTTGAAAAACCACTTTTCCCCTTTCCCTTCTTCCTTTGACAATCCTCATATGCAGAAGGGTCAAGCAGCATAGCCAGGAGGAAGGTGTGCTACACAGGGAGGTCAAGAATCATCTAAACAGAAAAGTCTTGCTGGGTTCGCTCTGTCTCTTACCATTAGGTCATACCCTGTCTCCCACATATCTATGCTGCCCATTCTTTATGCCTAAGCAGAAAAATAGACAGTTTTCCAGGGGCCTTGAGGTCTTCTATTCTGAAGATTCTGTCCTCATGTAAAACTTTGATTAAATGAACTTATTTGTTCTTGTTCACTGTGTTTTGTTATAGGAATGTCAGCCAGGGCCCTTATGATGGGCAAATAGAGGTAACCTAGCAATCTGACCCTTCACTAATCAACAGTTACCCATATTTTTCTGTGCTGTTGGATGTGCTCAGTTTTATTGTATCTGAGTGACTATTTCAATGAAAAGTTTGAAGATAAATAGAGGGAGCTGGAGATAGAAGACATTTCAGGGAAATTTCCTCCTGTGTACTTGTTCTGAAGAGCTAAACATATATACATAGATTAGAAGCTAGAAAAGGTTCTGGGAAAATAATCTGACCTATATTTTTAGATTTAAATAATGAATTTATCCATGCAGTTCTTTGTTTAAGGACTATTAATTTTCAGATTACAGATAAAAAATTTTAAAGTTATAGAGTTTAAAATATTGAGTCTGATAAATAAGGGTATAATGGCCTTAAAAGGAAAATGTGTATATATCTTATTCACTCAGCACTATGGAGAAATGTTACAAAAGTGACTCGTTTTCAGAAATCATCTCTCCCATTTCATTAGGGAGTTGAATCTTCTCATATTGTCTGTTAGGGAGTATTTTGAAATTTTGAAATGCTTTAGGCCTGTACAAACTGCACAATTGACATTTTAGAAAATGGGATTTTTCGCTGGGCGTGGTGGCGCATGCTTGTAATCCCAGTACTTTGGGAGGCAGAGACCGGAGGATCCGGGTTCGCGGCCAGCCTCAGCTCTCTCTCTCACTCTCTCTCCCTGTCTCTCTCTCTCTCTCTCTCTCTCCTTAGTGAGGCCCTCCGCAACTTCGTGAGACCCGATTTCAAAATAAAGTATAAAAAATAGGGCCGGGGGTGTAGCGCGGAGGTAGAATGCCCCTGGGTTCAATCCTTGGTACCGCAAAAAAAAAAAAAAAAATAGGATTTTTCTTTTTTTCATCTCTAAATATCAGTACCTGCAAGGATTATACTTAACATATTAGTATATTGATTTTTATAGACTTTTTGATCCTTCTATCCTTCAAAGACAACTAAGCGTGGATCTAATGTGTTTAATTAGTAATGTGCGATCCTTGCAGAATAAAACAAAAACCACATTTATTTTTACAATTATTATCATACCTGAACAATAATTGGTGTTTCTCAAGAACTTTAAATTTAGCATATTTTCTCTGCTTAAGCAATAAAGGAGACTATACAATGTACTATTAAACTATGTATTTTGCCAGAGTAGTAGATAATTGTTTAAAAGTATAAAATAGTCCATATGCTTTTAAGTCAATCATCATAGATTGTTACATTACAAAATCAATGTAAATTTGTTATATGACAAGGATGTCTTTGAAATAGTGTTAACATTATCATGGCATTAAGTGGTGTATTAAAGCCATTTAAAGACATTAGAATATCAATCAAGCATCTAGTGATATTTTCTACAAATATCTACAAATAGTATATTCAATACATTTTTCTTATTTTTTAACAATAGTAACCATTGAATAAATATTTTCAAACTGTTCCTTTCCCTATGACAGTGCTAAATACATTATAAGGAAAGAACACTGTTTTATGGGAGCTAAATCTTATACAATTGAAGAGATTCTTTTCTTAAAAAGTAATGTAAAATTATAAATGCATAATTAAGTACAAAAGTATTTCACTTAGAGTGAGAAAAGGAATTAAAATAATTATTGCACAAAATTGTCCAAAATGAGTAACATTATAAAACCCAGAAAATTAGCATGACATTTACTCAACTAACTGCATGATACCTTCCATAATACTTTTCTCCCCTACATTTGGTTGCATACTCTGATTAACTCTTTACATTACAAAGGTCTTCTTGTTTCTGTTTTCGGTAGTGAAAAAATAAACACTTTTTTCTCTAGTATAGTCAAAGCTACTTATTTTTCATAGCTTACATGAGTTCTTTTTTATTTTAAAGCTCATAATCAAAAATTTCATGCAATTTCTAGAATTGTTTTCAAAGAGTGAGAAAGTCAGAAGTTTTTGTAATATATAAGTAAGATTTAGAAGAATTTTACAACCACTTTCTCTTTCCTCAACTCATAGTTTGATGTGCCAATGGAACTGTCCATACCATAATGTGATTTCAGTGTTGCAAGACCTTAGGTCAATGAATGGAAAAGTCTTTCTAGAAGTCATTCCTACACCGATCAGGTAGCAATGGTCTAGTTATGCAGAGATGTGACTGTCTCACATAAATGTCTCTCACTAAATTCAACTTACCTTTAGCTATGTCTCCAAATGCCCAAAATTATCCTATGCTACCTTATAACAGGAGGAGTTGAATGGGAAAATACAGTGGTCTTAACCAATTGCAATTAAAATATCTTACTTATGCAAACTCTAAAACAATTGCATGAAGCTGGGCGTGGTGGCGCACACTTGTAATCCCAGTACTTTGGGAGGTGGAGAGTGGAGGATCCGGATTCGCGGCCAGCCTCAGCTCTCTCTCTCTCTCTCTCTACCTGTCTCTCTGTCTCTCTGTCTCTCTCTCTGTCTCTCTCTCTCTCTACCTAGTGAGGCCCTCCGCAACTTCGTGAGACCCGGTTTCAAAATAAAGTATAAAAAATAGGGCCGGGGGTGTAGCACGGAGGTAGAATGCCCCTGGGTTCAATCCCCGGTACTGCAAAAAATAAATAAATAAAAAAAATTGCATGACCATATGAACATATTGGTGGGCACTTTCCTGAACCTTCAAAGGAACCTGTGGAAGTGAGAGACTGTGATGTTTAAGTTTCATTAGTTTCAAGATGGACCTGCCTCTGAACATGTGACAATTAGATCAAAATTCAGTTGAAAATCACATTCACTGTAAAGCTGTAAAGGTTTGCTTTTTTTTAATACGTAAGTACAGACAGCTTGATGTGTAGATTTCAGGTGACTTCTTTATGTTTGAAAAAAGAAATGACTTTCCATCATCTGAAAAATCTAAAGTTTAATTTTCATAGGTTAAAGTTTTCTCCTCTGAGTGAAATAATAAGAGATTATTCTTGTGTCAGTTCTCACTCTTCCAACTTCTCCCTGGATGACGTCAACCAAATCATGTCACCTACATCTTCCTTCCTTCCTTCCTTCCTTCCTTCCTTTCTTCTTCCATTTTATGTTTATTTATTTATTTATTTTGTGTATGTGATGCCATGGATTGAACCCAGGGGCATTATACCTCTGAGCTAAACCCCCCCAGCCCTTTTAATTTTTTTATTTTGAAACAGGGTCTCGCTAGGTTGCTGAGAGTCTTGCTAGATTGCTGAGGCTGGATTCGAACCTGCGATCCTCCGGTCTCAGCCTCCCAAGTACTGGGATTACAGGCATCACACTTAGCTGATGTTGCTTTCTTAATGTTTTTCTCAACCTTGCTCTTGAGATTAAGATCTGAGTGTCCTACTGCCATTACTTGATCCCTGATGCTTCAACATTTCAAAGGCATAGGTCATGATCAGGTACTATGCCAAAGACGATGTTCACCTTTCCTTAGCACCTGCAACTTTGTCATCAGTGAGCCCCCTGCATACGTATGTCCAGCAGAGGCCTCTTAATCAACCTGCACATGCAGTCTTTTACTTCCATTCCCCCCACTCCAGTCCATCTCCACTAAGCTTCCCTTACTTTGAGCCTGCCTTTCTGACCTAGGTCATTGCAGGAAATATTCACTAGTTGCCTTATCTGACTTCTGACTCTCTTGTCAAAGCACATGCTGCTAGATTAATCATGTCAATATGCTATTTAGATTAAAAATACATTTAAAAATTATTTTGTGGTTTCTAGGTTTCGGGATAATTTCCAAACATCTTTACTGAACAAAGATCCCATCTCCTTTTCTAGCTCGATCTCCTTGTACTGCTCCATGCACAACCTCTCCTTAAGCCGCTTTAATTAATTTCCAATTTTCAGACTCCTGAGTTTTATTTTCCTATGTGCTGTTAATACCACATGGAATCTTCATTCCCCTTTCTCTTCTTAGGAAAGTGTTATAGAATCTGGACTCATCTCAGGAGCAACTAACCTCTTCTGGTAGGATTATTGACAAATTCATTCTTTCATTGGCATTTATAGCACCCACACATACGTTTATGGGAGCATTTAACAAATCACATTGCAAACACTGGTTTTTACTTTTTCCCCATAGACTGTGAGTTCAGTGTGATTGTGAACTATGTTGTTCATTTCTGCCCTCGGAGCACAAAATATAGTGTATGTATCTCGAGTATTTTAATGAATAATTAAACAAGAGAGAAGACTTGAGGTATGAGTTAGTTAACAGTTTATTAGATTAATCTGTTAGAAACTGAATGCATAGGTAAGTGTGACTATAACGTTACAAGATCATGGAATTCCAGGAGCTGGAAGCACGCAGCTTTTCCTTTCAGTCTGTTGACAACTTGGCCATGCTAAGCCTATTTCTTCTTCTCTCTTTACTGCATCTTGGTGAATCTTAAAATATTAAACTATATAAAAGAAATTAAGTAAGTAATAATAAGATAAATGAGAAAGTATGGAAATATGCTCAATACATTAAAAGAGTAATTCATGAATTGGAAACCCTCAGAGTGTGCAGAAATTGATGCAATATCTAGGAAGATCTAATGTATTTGAAGAAAATATTTATGCTTTGGGAAATTCTGACTCAATAAAATTTCAATATTGAGGATTATGGAAAAATGAACCATAGTCAGAGGAGTTTTAAAATGTTTATTAAAACCAATACTTAGACATGACAAATTTGTCTGTTTATCTCTCTAGAAAGTCTCTCCCTCTTTTTCTATCTCCTTTTTCCTCTCTAATATATGTGCATCTGTATCAATCTAAAAGGATACTGGGCATTTTATGTGTAATTATTAAACATATTAAACATATGGAACATCTCTTCTGAATTCACTTTCTGAAAGTAAAAATACCCCTCTCATTTCACTGCATGATTTATTTCTTACCTATGTTTCTATTGGTTGACTCCTAGAACGTGTTTGTTTATTCTAAATCCATCTTACATTTCTCAGTGTCATTCATCCAATTTTATGAAATGCATACTTTTTAAAATGTCTAAGTAAAACCCATTTGGATATTTCATCTTCATATTTAACATAGCATATGGGGGTGCTTATAGGTTATAATAACTAAGAATAATGTCGTGTCCCATAAACTATGTTTCACTAATTAGGAATTTATGATGATTTCAATAGGAATAATGTTAAAGTTTACTTTTGTGTTTAAAGAAAAAATCATGTTAAATTTATAATGTGCGTATAATTTTTTTGAGGAGTAATTGTGAAAATATGTATCAAGTTGATGAGGTAAATTAAAAATATTGTACATTCTATTATGTTGCTTTATCTAGAATTCATTTATGATTTTGTTTAAAATTGGTCATGAGTTTCTGTTATATAATCTGAATTTTAAATACTATTTAAGAATTTTCATATATTCAAATTATGGTTTTCTCAATTCTTTCAAGTTACTGATTTTTTTTGCTTCATGGCTATTATGCCAAGGTAGGTACATTAATACTTAAATGTTTCAATTAAAGTGATTACATTCTAGTTACTTATCATGTAGCAGGAAAAATAGATAATTCAAAGTCAGTTCTGCTTTTTTTCCCCAGCAGTGAACATATAAGAAAGTCAGTATCAGATGTCCTAACATTAGCTATAAATTATGGTGATGAAGAAAGATTCCCTCAAACTTAAATCCACTGCTAAAAGTATCTTTATTTATCTCTATTCTCTCATGCCAAAATAAACTTATAAGTGTAAATACTTTATACTAATTAATTCAGGTTCAAGTTCTAATACTGCTACTTATGAACTCTGTAATTATGGCCAAGTCATTTCATTTCTTCAAACTACAGTTTATTCATTTCCAAAAGATGGATAATAATATCTACTTTAAATATTTTTATGGGGACTAAATAAGATTATATTAAAATCATAAAAATGTTTTCAATGTGGTGTCTAGCATTATTTATATGTTGTTGCATTAAAATAATTTAGTCAAAAATAAGTACTTATTCAAAAGTAAATTAAATTATTTTAATATAACAAAATATTAATAAAACACAATAATATAATCAGTTACTTTTAACTTCAGTTATTATGACCACTAAAAACTGCAATTTACAGAACACCATTGGTTTGAAGTGAATTAATTATAATGGCTCATATACTGCATACAGTTACATATATTTAAAAATTGCTGAAAGTTTTTGCAGTCTATGCTGCAAAAGGATTAGTAGGTGGTACTCACTATTAAAGCACAAACTGGATTTAGCTTTATCAATTCACTTTATTCAGCCTATTAAACTCCTTGAAAACACACTCAATTTGTAGAGTCCTCTTCTAATTCTTATCCCTTAAATGTTGGCTTTGCCTCTCTGATTCGTCCTTAGTTTTCTTCTCTTCTTTCCTTCCCTTCTTCACATGATCCTATTATTTACTCCAAAGCTTCAGTTACTCTCTATTTCCTAAAAAGTCATCACTTTATTTCTCCAGCACATTTTTTAATATCATCAAATTTAGTGCTCTATTGGGAATCTCCATCTTGATTCCCACAGGAACTTTAAATGCATTGTCAGCAAACTGAATTCAACATGATCTATCTGTAAATTATTTTCTCCCTTATTGTACCTATTGCAGGAAAACTTACCATCAGCAACCCAGTTGTAAAAATAGAAAATCTGGGTATCATCTTCAATTTATCTGTCTATCTCAGTGCTCACATTAATCAAATACCAGTTCATCAAAGCGCCTCCATCCCTACTGTCACAAACCTAGATTAGACCATATCAGCTGTTTCCTGGAATATTTCAACAGATTATAAACTGTTATGCTTTTACTCTTTTCTTTCTCCATTCCATTCTTTGCAACAAAGCCAGAGTGATATTTCTAAAGCACCTATGTAGGGTCAGGCCAGGCCCTAAAGTCTGTGAAACTCAGGCAGGAGTATGAATGGAAGTGTGTGGCTTCTCAACCCTCATGCTCCATCCATTACTGCCAGGGGCCTCACACACTTACATATAGATACTCTAACCTGTGTATTTTATCATCATTCACAGCCACCTCCCCCAAACAGCTGTTCAGAATCCTTTTCTCAAACCTAAAGGTGAACTCACAGGTCATATCTGCCCTTAAAGGGATAAATCCAGACAGGAGGCCACACAGGCTTTGAATCCTCTGGTCATGGAGTTCTTGGTGACTATGGACACAGAGTATGCTCTAGAAAGGCGAGCCTGAGTGCCATGTGAGCTCATGCCCTTTGGATTCTTTGTCCTATAAGGAGGGGCATGGTTAAAAACCATGAACAACCGTCCATTTGTCTGGGTCTAAGTATGATACTGCCGATATTATTAATCTATTTAAAATCCCTTGACAGGTCCCTGTTTTCTTCAGGACCAAGTCCTGACTCCTTAATAGAGATTAGAAGGTCTTTTACAGGCTGAATATTGTATATTTCTTTCTCTGTTTAATTTCTTAGCATATTATATTTCATATTCTACAATCCGGTAAGTCAGAAGTTCTCTTAGGTCCCTGAATATGGAATGCTTTCTTGCTATCTGGGCTTTTTCCTAAACCATGTTCTGTGCCTCCATATCCCCTCCACATGGTGTTTTATTTTCATATTTCACGTCTCAACTAGATGAGACTTCAAGGAAATTTTTCCTTCACTTATCCATAATAGGTCTCTGTGCTTGTCTACCACCAAAGAGTCATACATCCCGGGTATGATGCTCTTAACGTTTTATTTAAACAAATGCTAAATGCTCACCCCCTGAATATGATGAGCATCTTATGCAGAGGCTATTATACGGTCCTATATGGTTTGAGAATGTGGTCCATATTTGTTGCGATAAACCATCAGGTGATATTTTCTGCTGCTCTTTGCCTCCTCCTCTTGCTATTTTGACTCCTTACTTGTCCTGTTGCAAGGTTTGAGCTTCTTCACTGGTTTCTACAAAGAGCATTCATGCCAAATTTATAAAACAATTTTCTTGAGAGCAATTTTATTAAAGATTCCAGGGGTCATCAGGAGAAATTGACAATCATATATCATGACATTTAATAAAAATCCTTATACATATTTCTCTTTGACATTTCACCTTGCCTTCCCTCTCAACAGGCCTCTTCTCTTTATTCTTTTTCACCTAAAGTCAAACTGCAAAGTCTTTTTTTTTGTCCTGAATTTCTTCCACAGAAACCTCAATAATGACCACCCTGCAATTTTGCAGATTTTTCAGCTCTGCCAGCTTCTATCCCTCAGAATTCTTACTAAAGTATATTCTAAATAAAACCAACACTTTTCTAACCAGGGTGCAATGGCACTCACATATAATAATCCCAGTACTTGGGAGGCTGGGAACAGGAGGATCGCAGGATCAAGGCCAGCACAGTAACTTAGTGAGACACCCTGTTTCAAAATAAAACGTGCTGGGAGTATAGCTCAGAAATATTTTCTCTATTGAGTTCAATCCCAGTAACACACACACACACACACACACACACACACACACACACCCAAAACCATCCCTTCTAAAAAAGAAAAAACTCACAATGTTTTTCCAAAAGTATTTTATGTCACTTATAAAAATCAAAAATAACAACTGCATTTATAAAATGGTTAGGCTGTGTTGAAGGAGTAGGTTCTGCCTATTGTCCACTGCCTCAAATCTCTCAGGAAACTCTGGTAGAACAATTGTTGCAATGTTTATATCCAGACCTGAGCAAATCCTTAGAATTATGTATCCATCTCATTTAAAGCAGCCTGCACTTTAGTTACAAAAGATGAGTTAGCATAAGAAGCTCTTGACCCATGAACATGTGTGAAAATGATATGCTTTAATGTGTAACTGATCACCATTAGCCTCATTCTCCAATAAAATAGATGTCTCTCTGCTGGCCACAGCATTGTATCTGTGAAGTGTGCCATTTCCAGAAATGAATCTTTGATTTATTATTGCCCCAGACTAATTGAAGAAAACGTTAAGCCTCAGCTTTGTGATTCATGCATATTGAGTATGTGGTCAGTGAAGGAGAAAGAAACCAGAGATTTTATGGAACAAGAGCCATCTGTGTTTTATTTTGAAAGTGATTAAAAAAACTGAAGTACATCTGTGGCAAACTCATGGCAGTTATCAACTTGTGTATGTGAGAATTAAAAAGAATCGCATTTGAAAGTTGACTACCAATTAATAATTACTTTCCAGGTGGTATTATGTCTTTAAAATCTTTTTATTGAGTTATTATGATTATATATAATAGTGGGATTCATGGTTACATATTTGTACATGCACATACATAATTTGGTCACTTTCATTCCCCAGTACTTCCCTTTTCCCTCCCCTCCTCTCTCCCTCCTCTACTCTACTGCTCTCCCTTCTATTTTCATGAGATCCCCTCTCTCCTTTCTTTCCTTATTTCTCTCTTGCTTTCACATATAAGAGAAAAACATATCACCCTTGACTTGCTGAGTCTGGTTTATTTAGCTTAACATAATGCTATTGAGTTCCATCCATTTTCCTGATAATGACTTAATTTTGTTCTTCCTATGGCTGAATAAAAATGTGGTTGCATATATTTGTATATATGTGTGTCTTGTGTGTTTATGCATTTATATCATATTTTCTATTTTCATCTGCTGATGAGCTGGTTCCATAATTTGGCTATTGTGAATGGCACTGCTGTAAACATGGGCATGCATGTATTCCTATAGTATATTGCCTTTAATCCTTTAATATCTTTTGGAAAGATACTGAGGACTAGTATAGCTGGGCCATACGGTGGTTCCATTCCTAGTCTTTTAAGGAACCTCCATACTGATTTCCATAGTAGTTGGACTAATTTACAATCCCACCAACAGTGTGTAAGTGTTCCTTTTTCTCTACATCTTCATCAGCATTTGTTATTATTTGTATTTTTTATGACTGCCATTCTAACTGGAGTTACATAAAATCTCAGTGTAGTTTTGATTTGCATTTCCCTGACTGCTGAAGATGTTGAACATATTTTCAATTATTTGTTGGCCATTTGTATTTTTTCTTTTGAGAAGTGTCTATTTAATTCATTTGTCCACTTATGAGTGGGTTATTTATTTATTTATTTTGGTGTTAAGATTTTTTAATTCTTCATATATTTTGGATATTAATCCTCTATCAGAGGAGTAGCTGGAAAAGATTCTCCCATTCTAAAGGCTCTCTGTTCACACTCTAGTTTCCTTTGCGGTACAGAAGTTGTTTTATGTTTTTTTATTTTGATGCCATCTCACTTGTTAATTCTTGGTATTGTCTCCTGAGTTTTAGAAGTCCTATTGAGGAAATTGTGGCCTGTACCTATACATTGGTGTTTTGACCCCATGTGTTCTTCTAGAAGTTGCAAAGTTTCTGATCTAATTCCTGTGTCTTTTATCCATTCTGAATTGACTTCTATATGGGGTCAGAGATAGAGATCTAGTTTTTCATTCTTCTACATATCAATATTCAATTTTTTCAGTACCATTTATTAAGAAGGCTGACTTTTCTCCACCATATGTTTTTGATATCTTTGTCAAGGATCAGATGAATAAATTGGTGTGGGATTGTCTTTGTGTCTTCTATTCCATTGGTCTATGCATCTATTTTAATGCCAGTGCCATGTAATTTTTCTTAATATAGCTCAGTAGTATAATTGAAAATTGGTATTGTGATGCCTGTAGCATTGCTTTTTAATTAGAATTGCTATTGCTATTCTGGGTGTTTTATTTTTCCATATGAATTTTAGTACTTTTTTTCTAGTTCTGTTAGCAATGCTATTTGGATTTTGATGGGCTTACATTAAATCTGGAGATCACTTTTAACAATATTAGTTTTGCCTATCCATGGACATGGAAAATCTTTCCATCTTCTAGTGTCTTCTTCAATTTCTTTCTTTATTGTTCCATAATTTTTACTGTATGAGTCTTTCACCTCATTGGTCAGGTTTATTGCTATGTATTTTTTATTTTATTTTTGAGACTATTATGAATGGAATTGTTTCCCTAATTTTTCCCCAGTGGATTCATGGTTAGTGTATAGAAAAGCTTTTGATCTTTGTATGTTGATCTTGTATCTTGGTGGTGCTTTATTCTTCTGGGGGAGTTTTCTGTATCTTCTAAGTATAGGGTCATATCATCTGCAAACAATGATAATTGGACTTCTTCCTTTTCATTTATATCCCTTTTATTTACTTCCTTGATTATTGTTCTGGCTAAAATTTCAAAGACTATATGGAACAGAAGTGGTGAGAATAGACATTCCTTGTCTTGTTCCTGATTTTAGAGAAAATGCTTTGAGTTTTTCTTCATTAATGTGATGTTGGCTTTGGGTTTGAAGTATATAGTCTTTATGATGCTACAACTTAAATTCTAAAGACAACTTTTTGGCTATGAGAATATCAGCTGAAGGCAATATCAAAAGAAAAATGTATTTTTTTATTATCTCTACTATTGGAAACCTTACACAAATAACCATCTTTTTGCTAAAACTGCCACCAAATGATATATTTCCTCTTTTTTCTTTAGTATAAATTCATTATAATACAGTGCAATAAGTAAAATATCAAGCATTATGCTTAATTTACTATATGCAATGGACAGTGCTATTTATTAGCACTTTTCTTAGAAAAGAAAATTTAATTTTAGATATTATAAATTACATGTCATGAGTCTATATTGTAAAATGTTAAGGTAAGGGAGATAGTAGTGTTGGGAACCTCAGAAAAGTGTCTCCTCACATAGACAATAATTGCACTGGTAGAATATGTCTAATGTGTAACCATTTCGAACATCTGTATAAGGGGCTGTACATAATGCAGAGAGAGACCAGTAGAGTAGTAGAAGGTGATTCAGGGAGGACGTTAGGGAGGGAAAGGAGGATTGAGGAAGAAAAAAGTTCAAATAATACTTTGGAAATATGTGAAGGTGTTACTGCCAATTTCAATGATGTGTGGGGATGGGGAGGAGTGGGGAGCAGGGTGAGATGTGGGGAAAAGACAAAGAATTGTGCACATGTATGTTTTTATCAAATTGAATCTTGCTATGATATATAATTAGAATGCACTAATAAAATAATTTTTAAAAAGAAATTTGACATACCACTGCTAAGCAGATTGAATAAGTAATAAAAAAATCCCAAGAAAGAAAAATTCCTGAAATTGATGGATTCACAGCTGAATTGTACCAAACATTTTAAGTAAAACCAATACTACTATACTTTCTCAAACTTCTTAAAAAATTGAAAGAAGAAAACACTTCCTAACCACTCAGTGGGAAAAGGACAGCATTTTCAACAAAAGGATCTGGAAAAACTGGATATTCACACGCAAAAGAATGAAATAGAACCCTTACCTAACACCATTTACAAAAGTTAATGAAACTAGATCAAAATCCTAAATTTAAAAACCCAAACTATAAAATCCTTAGAAGAGAACATAGGTTAAAAATTTTATGACATTGAATTTGGCAGTAATTTCTTGGATATGACACCAAAGGTTCAGGCAACAAAATGAAAACTAGGAAACTTGGACTTCATGAAAATTTTTAAAACTTGTGTATCAAAACTAAGTATCAACAGAGTAAAAAGGCAAAACCCAGAATGGAAGAAAATTTTTGCAAATCCCTTATCTGATAAAGAGTTAGTATCTAGGATATACAGACTTTATAGAACTCAAAGACAAAACAACCCATTTGGAAATGGGCAAAAGACTTGAATAGACATTCCTCCAAATACACATATTTTATAAGTTAAACACCACCAATAATTAGGGTAATGCAAATCCAAACTAAAATGAAATACCACATCATATCCATTAGAGTAAATAACTATAAAAATAATAAGTGTTGGTGAGAATATGGAGAAATTGGAACCCTTGTGCAGTGCTGGTAGGAGTGTAAAACTGGAGAGCTACTGTAGAATATAGGATGTCAGTTCCTCAAAAAATTAAAAATAGTAAAAATAAATAGTATTACCATATAATTCAATAATTCTATCTCTGCTTATGTACCTAAAATAATTGAAAGCAAGCTGGGTGTGGGTACTCAGGCCTATAATCCCAGTACTCAGGAGGCAGAGACAGGAGGATCACAGATTTGAGGTCAGCCTCAACAACTTAGCAAGACCCTTCTTCAAAACAAAAACCAAAAACTATAGGGTTGGGGCTGTGCCTTGGAGGTAGAATGCCTCTGGATTCAATCACCAGTACAAAAACAAACAAACAACAACTACAAAAAAGAATTGATAGCAGAGTCTGAAGGAGATACTTGTACATCCATGATCATAGTAACATTATTCATAGAAGGTGAAAATAGAAACCATTCAAATGTCCATTGACAGATAAGTGAAATGTGATATATCCACATAATGGAAAATTAATGAGTTTCCAATCACAGAAAGATATTGTATTATTCCACTTATATGAGGTACTTGGAATAATCAAAATTGTAGAGACAAAGGTGTAATGATGGATCCCAGGGGCTGGGGAAAGGAGTATAAGGAGTTTTACAGATTTTCAGTTATCTAAGATGAAGGATTCTGGAGGTGGATGGTGATAATTGCACAACATTGTAAATGTATTTAATACCACTAATCTGTACACTTTTTCATGGCCAAGATGGCAAACTTACATCTTGTCACCATTTAAAAATTTAAGAGATTTTTGGGGGAGGATTGAACTCCCAGTGGATTGCTAGCAATTGAACTCAAGGGCATTCTATCCCAGAGCTATACCACCAGCTCTATTTTATTATTTTTTGTTTTGAAACAGGGTTTTGTTGCCGAGGCTGACCATGAAATTGCAATCCTCCAGTCTCAGCCTCCCAAGTGTTGGGATTACAGGTATGCACTACCACAACCAGCTAAGGGATTTTTTTTGTAAAAATTAAGGTAGATTGATGAAAAGAGTCAGTCATAATGTTGCAGAAATGTCTCCCCCTTTGTCTCATTGCTACTACATAGTATGATATATCTCTTCTGGAAAACTTCTTTAATTATTTTCCTATATTCTGGATATTTATAGCAAGAAAAATGTAACATGAAACTGGAAAGGTCTCATTCAGCACTCATCTTCAACCAGATGACCTCGACACTAAAGATTCCACACACAGCCTAGTAAGGCATTTACAAGGGTGCATTTGGAGGGTAAAAACTGAAGTGGTAGTTGAGTGATAAGTGATTTTTTTTTTTGGTACTAGGGCTTGAACCCAGTGGTGCTCTTCCAGTGAGCTACACACTCAGCCCTTCATTATCATCATCATCATTATTATTACTACTTTAACTTTGAGACAGGGTCTCACTAAGTTGCCCAGGCTGAACTCAAACTTGCAATCATCCTGTCTCAGCCTCCTGAGCATCTAGGATTATAGGCATGTGCCACCATACCTGACCTTGTCAATTGATTTTTATAAAATATTGTTTGACTTTGAACAATTTAGAGCTCATAAAAACCTAAGAAACTATGTAGCTCAAATATTTTATAGATAAGGATTTGGGGACCTAGAGAAATAACTTGCTAAAGGTTATGCAGAGAATTGGCTACAGAGCTAGAATCTCCTTACCCTCTCCCGATCACACCAAATACTAATGATGTATAACAGTTAGTGTGAGGCAGAGTACTAAGCACTTTACAGACTCATTTAATATACATATTCATAGCCAGGCATGGTGGTGCACACTTGTAATTCCAGTACTTGGGAGGCTGAGACAGGAGGATCATGGGTCTGTGGCCAGCCTCAGCAAGTAGTAAGGCCCTCTGAAACTTAGTGAGACCCTGTTTCAAAATAAAGAGTAAAAAATAGGGCTGGGGGTGTAGCTCAGAGGTAGAATGCCCCTGGGTTCAATCCAGTACTGAAAAAAAATCATATATTTATATATAAAAAATATATATTTATATGTATATATATATATATATATATATATATATATATATATATATATAACTAGTTACTATTACTTTCATTTTGAAGATGATCAGATTCAAGTACAAACAGGCAAAGTGACTTATCCAAGATCACACAGCAGGTGGAGAAACTGAGATGCAATCCAAGCAATTTGGCTCCAGCATCTGTGACCTTGGCTGCCACATTCTTTCCTGCCCTTTACCTGATTGTTCAAATCTATAGTCAAGTAGTTCAGCAAAGCTGTAGTTTAGAAGTTGATACAGTCAGCATTCTTGCAGCTATAATCTAAAAGATTGAACATGTAACTTAGAGGAAAGAATATTTATTTTCTTACGGTTTCGGGTTCAGTCGATGTGAGGCCGGGGACTGTGGATCTCAGGTCATGGTGGTAGGAAGTGGAGAGAGGGAGAGGACAAGGGCTGTGCTCACATCATGGAGGCTGGAAGTAAGAGCAAGAACTGGGGAATGAGGAACCATTTATATCATCCCCAAGGGCACACCCCCCAGGTACCCATCTCCAGCCATATCCTACTGGCCTGGGTCACCACCCATTGCAATGGATTTATCCACCACTATGATTACAACCCTCATGACTCAATTACATTGGCTCCAAACATTAATAAATGAGCTCTGTAGGGCATATTTGATATCTAACTATAAAAGAAGTTCTTTTTTAAATTTTATTTATTTATTTATTTATTTATTCATTTATTTATTTATTTATTACATTTATTGGTGCATTGTAGTTATACATTTTGGTAAGTGTCAGGGTATCAGAAGCATGCATGCACACATTGCTCATTTAGCCCTCCCTCAAATCCCACCCCATTCCCTCCCCCTTCCCTCCTTTCCATGTTCAGCATAGTGATCGACTCTGATAAGTTTGTTTACATGCATCATGTGCATTAGTGTATTTCCCTCTTCCCCCCTCCCGTCTCCCTCAGTTAGGTCACCTTCTTTGCGCAACTAAAGCTGTCTCCTTCTTTGTCTGGAGTTCCTTTTAAGTCCCATTCTCCCAAGCTTCAACATATTAGGGAGAGCATCTGACTTTTCACTCTTTGTAATTTACTAATCTCACTTAGCATAATGTTCTCCAGTGCCCTCCATTTCCCTGAAAATGATGTAATATTGTTCTTTATGGCTGCATAAAATTTCATTATGTACATATCCCATAGTTTTGTGATCCACTCGTCTGTCGATGGACAACTTGGCTAGTTCCAAAGTTTGGCAATTGTGAATTGTGCAGCTATAAACATAGATACACATGCATTAGTCTGGTAGTTTGGTTTCAGTTCTTTTGGGTAGATGCCTAGAAGTGGTATTGCTGGATCATATGGTAGGTTCATTCCCATTCTTCTGAGGATACTCCACACTGTTTTCCAAAGTGGTTGCAATTCTAATTGAGGTTAGGTGAAATCTCAGGGTAGTTTTGATTTGCATCTCTCTGATAGCTAATGATGTTGAACATTTTTTCATACATTTATTGGCCATTTATGTTTCTTCTTCTGTGAAGTGTCTATTTAGTTCACTTGCCCATTTTTTGATTGGGTTATTTGTTTTTTTAGTGGAGATTTTTTAAAGTTCTTTGTATATTCTAGATATTAGTCCTCTATCAGAGGAGTAGCTGACAAAAATCTTCTCCCATTCCGTTGGCTCTCTGTTGAGGTTCTTGATTGTTTCCTTTGCTGCACAGAAGCTCTTTAGTTTAATGCAATCCCATGTATTGATCCTCGTTTTAGTTTCCTGTGCCTTTGGGGTCTTGTTGAGGAAGACTTTACCTGTGCCTATGTGTTGAAGTGTTGGGCCTATGCCCTCTTCAAGTAGCTGCAAGGTCTCTGGTCTGATTTCTAGGTCTTTGATCCGTCTTGAATTGACTCTTGTATAAGATGAGAAAGTGGGGTTTATTTCTATTTGTCTGCATATGATTAGGCAGTTTTGCCAGCAGCATTTGTGGAAGAGGCTATCTTTTTTCCAGTGGGTGTTTTTAGCGCCTTTGTCAAAAATCAATTGGCTATAGGTGTGTGGGTTTGTTTCAGAGTCTTCTACTCTGCTCCATTGGTCTATGTGTCTGCTTTTGTGCCAATACCATGCTGTTTTTATTACTATGGCTTTGTAGTATAGTTTGAAGTCAGGTATTGTGATGCCTCCTGCATGGTTCTTGTTGCTGAGAACTACTTTAGCTATTCTGGGTTTTTTGTTGTTCCAGATGAATTTAAGGACAGATTTTTCTATGTCAGTGAAGAATGACTTTGGTAATTTAATGGGTATTGCATTGAATCTGTAGACCACTCATGGAAGAATGGCCATTTTGATGATATTTATTCTGCCTACCAAAAAGCATAGGATATATTCTAAGATCCTCTTCAATTTCTTTTTTCAATGTTTTATAGTTTTTCTTGTAGAGGTCTTTTACCTCCTTGGTTAGGTTTATTCCCAAGTATTTTATTGTTTTGGGGGATATCATTAGTGGAAATGTCTTCTAGATTTCTTTTTCAGTGGATTTATGGTTGGCATACAGAAAAGTTTCTGATTTTTTAAGATTGATTTTGTATCCCGACACTTTGCTGAATTTGTTGATCAGTTCTATGAGCCTTTTGGTTGAGTTTGTTGGATCTTCTAAGTATAATATCATGTCATCTGCAAATAGAGATAGTTTCAGTTCCTCTTTTCCTATTTGTACTCCTTTTATTTCCTTCTCGTGCCCTATTGCTCTGGCTAGAGTCTCGAGTACTATATTGAAAAGGAGTGGTGACAACGGACATCCTTGTCTTGTTCCTGTTTTTAAAGGGAACTCTCGAAGTTTTACCCAATTCAGTATGATGTTGGCTGTGGGCCTATTGTATATTGCCTTTGTGATGTTGAGGTATGTTCCTTCTATTCCAATTCTCTTCAGTCTCCTTATCATGAATGGGTGTTGGATTTTGTCAAATGCTTTTTCAGCATCTCTTGAAATGATCATGTGATTTTTGTCTTTAGTTCTGTTTATGTGGTGAATTACATGGATTGTTTTTCGTATGTTGAACCACCCTTGCATCCCTGGGATGAACCCGACTTGGTCATGATGTATGATTTTCATGATGTGGTTTTGAATGTGCATTGCTAGTATTTTGTTTAGAAGTTTTGCATCTAAGTTCATCAATGATATACGTGTGTAGTTTTCTTTTCTTGAGCTGTCTTTGTTTGTTTTTGGTATTAGTGGGATGTTGGCTTCATGGAATATGTTTGGGAGAGTCCCGTTTCTTTCTATTTCATGGAATAGATTGAGGAGTATTGGGGTTAGTTCTTCTGTAAAGGTTTTATAAAATTCACCTGGGAAACCATCTGGACCTGGGCTTTTCTTTGATGGTAGGCTCTTTATTGATGCTTTAATCTCGTTAATTGCTATTGGTCAATTTAAATTTTCTATGTTTTCTTGATTCAACTTAGAAACGTTGTATGTGTCTAGAAATTTGTCAATTTCTTCTAGGTTTTCCATTTTGTTGAAGTATAGTTTTTCAAAGTAGTTTCTGATTATCCTCTGGATTTCCGTGCTATAGGTAATATCACCTTTTTCATCTCTTATTTTAGTAATTTGGGTTGATTCTCTCTTTCTTTTGGTTAGGTTGGCTAGTGGTTTATCTATCTTTTTTATTTTTTCAAGGAACCAGCTTTTGGATTTGTTGATTTTTTGTATTTTTTAAAATTTTCTACTTCATTGATTTCTGCTCTGATTTTAATAATTTCCTGTCTTCTACTAGCTTTGGGGTTTGACTGTTCCTGTTTTTCAAGGGCCTTGAGGTGTGTCATTAGGTTATTTATTTGGTGATTTTCTCTTCTTCTTATGTGGCACTCAGTGCTATGAATTTTCCTCTTAATACTGCCGTCAGGGTGTCCCAGAGATTTTGATATGTTGTGTCTCTGTTTTCATTTGTTTCTAGGAATTTCTTAATTTCTCCCCTTATTTCTTCTCTGACCCATTCCTCATTCAGCAGTGTGGTGTTCAGTCTCCACGTGTTTACAAGGTTTCTCTGGGTCTTCCCATAGTTGATTTCTAGTTTAATTCCATTATGGTCTGAAAAGACGCAGGGGATTATGTCACATTTTTTGAACTTGCTAGTACTCACTTTGTGGCCTAGAATATGGTCTATTTTAGAGAAAGTTCCATGAGCAGCTGAAAAAAATGTGAATTCAGCTGTAGTTGGGTGGAATATTCTGTATGTGTCTTCTAGTTCCATTTGGTTTATGGTGTTCCTTAGGTCTGAGGCATCTTTACTGACCTTTTGTCTTGAAGATCGATCTAGTGGTGTGAGAGGTGTGTTGAAGTCTCCCAATATTATTGTATTGGGATCTATGTGTGATTTAATGTCACGAAGTGTTTCTCTTATGAAAGTGGCTGCACCTATGTTTGGGGCATAAATTCTGGCTATTGTTATATCCTCTTGCTGGATTGTTCCTTTTACCAGTAAGAAATGACCTTCTTTGTCTCTTCTGATAAGTTTAGGTTTGAAGTCTAATTTGTCTGATATCATAATTGCTACTCCTGCTTGTTTTCGAGTTCCATTAGTGTGGATTACCTTGCTCCACCCCTTCACCTTTAGTTTGTGCGCATCTTTACTTGTAAGGTGTGTTTCTTGCAGGCAGCATATAGAT
>PVJS01013504.1:0-41966 GCA_004027185.1 Glis glis | reverse complement strand
CTACACCCCCGGCCCTATTTTTTTTATGCTTTATTTTTGAAACCGGGTCTCACGAAGTTGCGGAGGGCCTCACTAGGTAGAGAGAGAGAGAGAGAGAGAGAGAGAGAAGAGAGATAGATCTATCGATCCATCGATCGTGTGCGCGCGCATGCGCACTGAGGTTGGCCGCGAACCCGGATCCTCCGGTCTCCGCCTCCCAAAGTACTGGGATTACAAGCGTGCGCCACCATGCCTGGCTGATTCTTTCATTCTTATAAGAGAAAAGGCACTAGGCCAGAGATAGATGACAGCGAAGGTGATGTCCGTGCATCCTGTGTGAGCTGATCCAGAGCTCTGGCCCAGAGAGAGAGACACCTGAGTGAGCAGACATTTACAATGTAGCCTAAGTGCTAGGGTTGGGCAAGGGGATGCTGGGAAAACATAGGGAAGGGGCTTTAAAGAGGGAGATAAGTCATAAGGGGTTTCTTGGAAGAAGTGCCGGCTAAACTGAGACCTGCAGAGTAAGTTTTAGATGCATCCTGTGGAAGGACAGACAAAAGAGGATACTGGATAGAAACAGGTTCGTGAACCTGCAGGCAAAAGGGGGAGAAGGGGCACCGAAGACATTGACAGAATTTCTGAAGAAATAGATTGTGGTGTATACAATTGGAGTTAACCCAGTTGCAAGTGAGTTCTTTAGAAGTCTAGTCTCTGGGTACTAACTTTCAGAACTCCAAACCTGTGACCTGATGGTAAACATCGTAGGTCCTGCCACTTTCTGTGCACAGTGTTACATGCCAGAATACTTCTGTCATTAGGCAGATATGGTTATCTCTCAGTGGTCTTTTCTAAACATCTTTTCTTCTCAGAGCCTGGTATGAGCCACTGTGGACCAGCATTCCAAATGCTAGCCTACTGGTTAAAGGCAACCTTAAACTATGCAAAATATTAAAATATTCAATAGTGATTTGATTATAATAAACTAAACTTTGGACTTGTCTCTAGGAAGAGAGGAAGGAAGAAAGGTTTTTCAAGAATGTTCAAGAATTTGCATTTGCATTTGTGAACTGGAACAAAAAGTTTTTGATAAGTTAATGGACTGATAATTGCACTGCATCTCCATCGACATGTTCTTGGGGGATGAGAAATGAAAATAAAGATCTTTGCTCTGAGATCAAATATATCCTGGACCTGCCTGGTAGGGGTTAATAAAATCAGCAAGTGAGATAAATGAGCAGAGAGACTGGAGCAAATGTCTTTGATTTTGTAGAAGAGAGTCATGAAAATAAAAATTCCGGGGCCCATTCCATCTTAGTCACATCAGAAAACCAGCCTGCCTCCCACTTCGCAGTGTGAGCTTCTCAGAGTGCATGTTGGGCACATGGAAGCGTATTTGACTGAAACTGTGACAAATGTATTCTTAGAACCTAGAATCCAATGTTATTATTGGTAGCATACCCTAACTGAGCCTTTTTTCTTCTAAGATTTCCCATCTATAGAACAATGACCCTTTAATTCAGCTGTTACGGTCATAGATGGGTTGGACAGAACAATGACTAAATTTGGATATGATGTTTTTTAGCTGATGTGAAGTTCTATGACTCATATCAACTCCACATTCCAGAATCATTTTCCAGAAACTCTAGGTTCGTTCTGTTCTCTCCCTTGGCTCGCTCAGCCATGCCCATGACGGCAAAGACCATCAAGGCAATGATGAATTCCACGTTTGTATCTCCAGCCCACGTCTCCCTGCAACTCCCCAACGGGCTGCTCAACATCGCCACGTGGGTATCTCACCACCACCCACCCTCAACCACGGCTCCCTTCTGGTGAGCAGCTAGCTCCACAGTCATTAACTCAGGCAAGTCACAGATGTAGCTGTTCTTACTGACACACCCTCTCCCCCTTCCCAGGAAGCTCTGCTCCCAGGGCCTGTTCCTTTCACTTCCTGTCAAATTCTTGCATCCACCACTGATTCCCAGCTGTCCCCCACCTACCCTGCTGGTCTCAGACACCTCTCCTGCCCAAGCTGGCTTCCCGGTTGGTCTCCTTGTCCTCCTTTGCATCTGCACCTCTCCAAACTATTTTTCACATTGCCACCCAAACAATTTTTCTATGTGCACATCTGATCGTACCATACCTCTTAAAACCGTTGAATGGGTCCCGGTCACTTTTGGATGCAGACTGGGTTCTTGTGTGTGGGGGGGGGGGTACTGGGAATAGAACCCAAGGGCATTCTACCTCTGAGATACACCCCCAGCCCCTTTTATTTTTTATTTTGAAACAAGATCTTGCTAAGTTGCTGAGGCTGGCCACGAACATGCAATCCTCCTGTCTCAGCCTTCCAAGTACTGGGATTACAGGCATGCGCCACCATGCCCGGCCAGATTGGGTTCTTGAAGGGGGTTCCCAAGACTCAATCATATCAGCTCCTGACTGCACCTCCCCTGGCTCTGGCCACCCCTGCCTCCTTTGCATAGCACATCATAGAGCTCGGTCCTCACCCACCCGCTCTTGGCACCTGCTGCTCCCTGTGGCTTCCCTGACCTCATGCAGCCCCCTCCCCCAGCTCAGCTCAGCACATCCCTGCCTCAGCCACACTTTCCCTGACCTTCAGCCTAGGCCAGGGGTCTAACCACCTGCTCTCAACTGCTGTTCCAACAGTTAGTGGTTATATGTTCACTGGTGTCATTACTGGATCCCCTCTGTCCTTCCCATGGGTCCAGGCCTTCCTGTGACTAGGGACTATGTCTGTTTTTGCGACTATGGAACCCTCAGTTGTACGCCTGATGTCTGGCACAGCGTGCGTGCACAATACATACTTGGTGAGCGAATGAATCAACGGGCTCACCTACAGAAAGGACCTTTGATGTCTCTCCCAATTCATCAGAATCATCAAAAATAGGCAGCTCTGGGGGGAAAAAAGAGTATTTGACACCACAAAGAATTCTAACAGAAAAGAACCCCTGAATCTTCTAAAGCACACATATAGGGAGACAGGGTTTGGAATGAATAGCTCGTCAGTTTAATGATTAGTTCGGTGTTTCTTTTCCTGGAGGATTATGACTAATGTAACCTACTGTAGATATAATTAGCCCCAGTGTTCATGCCTTAACTTTAACACTGATCAATTTTCATGGAAGTAAATCTTGAATCCTAGAGTTGTCACTGAAATGCATGCTGGAATCACAATGACATCGTAGCAATAATGATGTGGAATATTTACAACTGAGCTTTTGGGTGTGTGTACTTGCAATGCCCCCTCTGTTCAGTGTTACTGAACTCCATGATAATTATTGGGCTGGTTATTTGTTCAAACAATTTAGACACAAATTTTAGGAGAGAATTAGGTGCCATCAAACGATAACCTGCTCTGAGCAGAAAACGACGAACACATTGAGATCTGCTCCTGGTGATTCAGAACTAATCCTGAACGAGTAATAAACTGGGTCATCAGTTCAGCCTGCAGAGAATACGTTGCTGAGGCTTGCATCCTCGGAGCCATGAGGACCTCTGAAGCCAGTGCCACTTTAGAGTGGGAGAAATTGCTAATTTCCTCATACTGTGATCATCTCAGGGAACCTCGGTCAGATTTTAGACATGTCACAAATAAATGGAACCCTGTCACAGTGAGAAGAGGAGGAACCTATGTGCATATGTGTGTGCATATGTGTGTATATGAATGTACATGTGAAAGTATGTGTGTATACGTATATGCATGTGTACATTTGCAAAGCATGTATGTGTATGTGTGTGCATTTATATATAAAAATATATGCATGTATGTATGTGCAGTATATATTGCATATATGCAAGCAATGTGTATCTATGCATGTATGCTCATATGTGTCTGCACACTGTGTATACTTGGATATATATACATACACTTGGGTGTATATATTGCATATCTGTATGTTTGTGTGTGTATGTGTGTACCATGTATGTACATATGTGCATGCATGTATATGTATACATGTGTGAATGTGTACACACATGTGTGTGTATGTGTATGTGAGCCGGAAGAATTTGCAGGCACATTTTAAGCCTTCAATCTGGGCACATAACTTGCAGTGACGGTAATAGGAATTAAACACCCAGGCAAAGAGAAAAAAATACAAAGCCATTCTCAGCACAGAGTATAAATTAGCTATGCAAGAGAAAATGAAACCAGGGATTCGCTAGGAGAGTGTAAGAGGAGGAAAGCATCTTGAAACATTAATAAGCATTGCCTATTAAAAAGGGGGAGGGAACTGAGGAGCAGAACCCGGCACAACCCTCTTCGTGCTGATGGATGTAGCAGTAGTCTCCAAGCAGTGCATGTGACCAGACAGATATGTTTTTCCTGATTTTTATGCACAGAACATCTTATATACAAATGGGCCTTTTTTCCCTGAAATTGGAGACACAAAGTGACCCAGCTAAATAAGGGAAGATAGTCCATCCATCTAGTTGAGCTGCAATTCACTACCAGCTTCATCATTCTAATATTTTAAATAAGAAGAAAATCTCTCGTTTAATTCATCAGGCTGTGCCATTACCATAAAGGAAAAATGTAACTAATTTGGCCGAATCTGGACTATGCTGACTCATTCAGGAGGTCAAGGAAGGTCAATGATTGATTTCTTTCCCCTATAAATTTTCCAGGTTGCCTGTTATGGGGATTTATAGTTGTGAGTCATACCTACGTCTTTGGTTCCTATATGCCTATATCTTTTATGCTAATCTCAGAAAGGGGATGTCTTTGAAATAAGTCTAAAAGAGTAAATCCCAAACCAAACTGATGAACAGAAACACCTGGGGAGCTTTACAAATATGCAAATTCCTGGATTCTATCCCATATCTACTGAATCTGAGACTCTGGTGGTGGGGCCAGGGAAAAAGATTCCCTGGAGTTTCTGATGCCATCCCTCTGGACTAACAACAGGAAGAAAGTTCTAGCTTCTTTCCCAAGACAGTGGCCTACAGGAAGTAATTTCAGGTTCATGTGTTAGCATGTTAGAGGAAGGAAAATTAGCCTTCATGCTAGCAATTATACATTATCTCCAAGTCCAATTCAAACTCTTCTAAGTCATTGGAGGATTTTAAGTTCTTTGCTTGGGAGCAATTCTGGTCGGATGTGTAACTGGCCATTTAAGGCTGTAGTTTTCCTTGAGTGGTTCTGGGCGCTACTTCCCTCTAGGAACATTCTACTCTAACCACTCTACTCTGCTTTCTCAAATCCAGAGCATCTTTCCAGCCAGCCATCACCTCTTCCATGAAAACAGCAATGACTCCATTAGCTGCTTCTCCCTCTGAGAATCCCCTGGGCTAGTCAGAGGCGTATAATTTAACACTTAATTGTTTTCTAATTGCTTCCGATCTGTTCTGTTCCCTCGCCCTATTATAAGCAGCTCAAGGGTGGAGACCAAGGCTCCCTCGCAGTGTCTCTAATAAGGCTGGTTGTCTGCCTGGCTCACCATTGTGGCCCCAGAGGCCCAGACTAGCATGAAATCGAGTCTCCACGAATGTTTGTTGAATTAATGAATTTGTTGACAGAATGATCATTGGAGCAGTTAGTCAGACAATCATGGTTGGTAAACAAACGACCCCTTAACATGCTCTTTTCTGCTCCGTTCAGTCAATATGTAATAGATATGTACCAGGAGCCGCCTATGTGCAGAGGTATCCTCCCAGGTACTGGGAACACAGCCGTGAATGTCCTTTATTGATGCACTGTGTGAACTTCCAAAGGAGGGTGCCTCGAAAGCTTTTCAGAGTGGACTTCGTCTCCCAGAAACTATGAAAAACTGGACAGAGGTCATTTTGATAATAATCATAATTCAGAGAAATATAGGATGACCGTCCTATTTCTGCCATTGAGTTTTACGGTACTGCAGTTCAAAGCAGCCAAACGCGCGAGACAGAGCCGCAGCGAGGCCTGGTTTTCCTCCCCTCTGGAGATCTCCTCACCACATTTTCCAAGTGATAGAAGTCTTTCCTGACTGGGTACCATTGCTTATTTCAATTTTGGTATATTTTATGTTGAAAGTTGAGCTCTTTGGCAGTGTGAACCAGACAGGCCATGTGTAGCTGTTACCAGCATGCTAAGGCCCAGAGGTCTGATTGACAGGATCCCAACTAACCGGGTCCGGCCACTCGCCCCAAACACCAAACAGAGAAGGTCGTGGTGAAAAGCAGGAAAGGACTTTCATCAGCATGGCCAGCTGGGAAGGCCAAGTGAGACCCAGCATCTCAGCCCTGTCTTCCGGCTGCTGCAGGAGCTTTAGGTTTAAATAGAGAAGAACTGGGGCAGGGGCGAGAGGTGGGCATAACTAAGCTGTCTTGGTCAGACTGTGGTCTGGTTGACCATTCCCAGTCTGGTTCTGTGAGGTGGTTCTGGAGAAGTCCTTGCCCCTGGAGGGGTGATTTTCACTTGCTGCTCAGGATCTTGTCTATCAGACCTGTGATCCCCGAAGGGGGCGATGACTGGGGACTCCTAGGCACCACTCCAGGGTTCTGAAACAAAATGCTGCAAATCTTGCCTCAGTCTTCAAGGCGGATCAGGAAGGTTAGGTAAATTTAGGGCTAATAAGCCTTGTATTACTGGTTTTTAGATGAACACTCTTTAAATGATGAACATGCCTCCGTGCAAAGTTGAGCGGGGACCTGACCCAAGGTTTAAGGTAATAAAGACATAGAGACAGATTGAAAATGAAGGCAGAGGTGTCGAGCTTCTTCCTGATTTCTGTTACTCATGGGGCATTGGTAGGCCTAAATGAAGAGACACTGCTTTTAGCCAAGGCAGCCTCTCTAAGTCCCTGTGATGTCACCTGTTGGCTCTTGGTCTCCTTTGATGATGTCTTCTCCCTTTGTGACAGAATTCCAGAACCAAGATGTTGAGACCTCCTTGAGGCACCTGATCTGAAACCACTCAAGACTTGTTGACTTGGTCTAAAAGAATGATAGCATTCATTTTGTGAAATAAATCCTTTTTTTATATTCATGATGACTTTAGCTCTTAAAATGTGGTGAACCTCTGTCCTCCTGTTTCGAGTTTCACCTGAGCATTCCCATTCTTTGCACACACTCAGCCCAACCCAGCTCCCCCCTTCCCTCAGCACCCGGATTTGGCTGCTCCGGCTTGCGATCATTACCCAGTGAACTGATCAGGGGAAAAGAGCCCACTGAGATTTCTACTGCCAAGTAATTAGGGCCAGAGAAGTTCCACAGACCCTTAGTGTTGCTTTGGGGAACAGGATTTTACAAGCATCATGGCAGGCACTTGATCTGAAGTCCTATGTCTTTTCAGGTAAGAATAAATATCAGAAAAATACAGACAGGGGATGAGACATGAATGAGAAATCAGAGAGGAAGAGAAATTAATCCAAGGAAGGACAGGGAAAAAAAGAGAGAAATGGAGGATGTCTCAAGTCTGGTTAGTTTTCTCTTTGCCAAAGAAGGGCATCAGTGTTTTCATTCAAAGAATCAGTTGCAGCAGGGTGTGGTGTTGCATGCTTGTAATCCCAGTACTTGGGAGGCTGAGGCAGGAGGATTGCAGGTTCCAGGCCAGGATGTGGTAACTTAGTAAAACTCTCAGCAATTTAGTGATGCCCTGTTTCAAAAAAAAAAGGGGGGGGGGGCTGGGGGTGTAGCTCAGAGGTAGAAAGCCCCTGGTTCAATTCCCAGTGCCAAAAAAATTAAAAAATGAAAATCAATTGCTCGTTTGACCCTGTAGCTTGTTTCACTACTTGCCTGGTGAAAGGCAGGTGTCACCAGGCAAGTTGTTGTCCAAATGACACTGCCAACTCATTTCACTTTGGCATCCTGTATCGGAGCCATCTACTCTCAGGCTGTGCCTGGAAGTCCTGGCATGTGACTCCGTGCAGTGGAGCCCCCTCCCTGCTGCTTCATCAAAGTCATCTCCTTCACGGGTTCAAGTCAGTCTTCCTACCAAAGGGTATTTTGCTAAGGTATCAGTAATTATTCCAAAACATTAGCAAAACAGATTCAGTCTCAACAAATGGTCTCTCCTATGATGGAGGGGTGAGATAGGTGTGGCAGAGGCTGGAATGCAACTTGTTTTCTACTATCATGCTCAAAATATATTTGAATATGTTGATTTTCTGGTTTCCTTTGATGGAGGTACACTGCACTACACCAAGGCAAAGTCAGGCGTGTGTCTGGGGAAAGTGCAGCGTGGATTTCCCGTCTCCAGAGCACCTGGATTTCCCGACATGATGACATTAAATGTTTTCAGCAAAAGCGATTATTATATTACAAATTAAATAAGATTTCATTTTTATACCTTTTTTTTTGCAGTACCGGGGATTGAACCCAGGGGCGTTCTACCTCCGCGCTACACTCCCAGCCCTATTTTTTTATACTTTATTTTGAAACCGGGTCTCATGAAGTTGCGGAGGGCCTCACTAGGTAGAGAGAGAGAGAGACAGAGAGAGACACAGAGAGAGAAACAGAGAGAGAGAGAGAGAGAGAGAGAGAGAGTGCAAGCGAGCTGAGGCTGGCTGCAAACCCAGATCCTCCGGTCTCCGCCTCCCAAGTACTGGGATTACAAGTGTGCGCCACCACACCCAGCCTTCATTTTTTTTTTTTAATTTGAAATGGGGTCTTTCTATGATGCCATGCACTGGCCTTGACCTGCAAGCCTCCTGTGTGTTCCCATGCAGCTCTCTCTCTCAACTCGTCTTGAGAGCTGTCTGCTGCACCCTCCTCTGCTCCAGGAGAGCCCCCAAGGCCTCTGTTCCATCTTCTCCTCCTGCCTGCCCTGCTGGTGACCGTCACTTACTCCTGCATAGATGAGGATTCTTCTTCTTGCCTGTGGATCAGTGGACAGAGGTGTTCAAGATGCCCTGGTGGCAGCTATGATGTGTACTTCAATGGGACCCTGATGTCCCTGGCAAGAACGCACTCCTTCTGGGGACTAGGATCTCTAGCTCTGCGGAAACCAGAGTTGTAGGGGCAGAAAGCAACGAAGTCCCCAAGTGAGCGGTGGTAGTGAGAGTAACAGGGTTTTCTGTTTGCCATAACAAATTACCACGAAATTAGTGGCGTAAAACAGCACACGTTTATTGTGGTAGAACTCTTTGAATTAGAAGTCCACTGTGGGCCTCAGTGAGCTAAGATGGAGATGTTGGCAGGGCTGTATTTCCTTCTGGAGGCTCTGGGGGAGGATCCATTTTGTGCCTTTTCTAGCTTCTAGAGCCTTCCCGCATTCCTTGTCTCCTGGCCCCTTCCTCCATGGTCTGAACCAGCAAGAGTGTGCCTCTCTGACCACTCTATCTCCCTCTGACCATAACCAGGAATGGGCCAATGTTTTTTTTTCTTCTGGTATTGAGGATTGAACCCAGGGGCATTCTACCTCCGAGCTATACCCCAGCCCTATTTTTTATTCTTTAGTTTGAAATAGGGTCCCACTAAGTTCTGGAGGGCCTCACTAAGTAGTTGAGGCTGGCTGCAAACCTGCGATCCTCCTGTCTCAGCCTCACAAGTACTGGGATTACAAGCATGTGCCACCTTGCCCTGTAGAATGGTCCAATTTTAAGGACCCATGTACTTGGAGTGAGCTCACACAGATAATTCAGGATAATTTTACATCTCAAGCCCTTGGCTACATCATACCTGCAAAGTCCCTTTCACCATTTGAGGTCACATAGTCACAGGTTCCAGGGTTTGGGGCATGGAAATGGGGCATGGGGACTAGGATCTCTAGCAAATAGAAAACCCAGTTTCTCTTATTACCACTGACCCACTTGGGGACTTGGTTGCTTCCTGGCTCTACAACTCTGGCCTCTGTAGGAATAGAGATCCTGGTCCCCAGAAGAAATACATTCTTGCCACAAGAGGGAAGGGGTGGCTTTTTTTTATTGGAGGGTGACCACCTCATCAAGCTCTGAGTGTGCAGGGGTCTGCAGACCCCAAGCCCTGAGGGACATCCACTCAGATGTCTCCATCCCAAGTTTCAAGATCTCAGATATTCAGCCGTGGCCTTGACCTTGGTATAATAGACCTTCCTCATCTGAGCATTGGAATGTCTCTGGGGCTCTGGTATCAAGCCCAGTGTAACTCAAGTGAGAACAGGATCTTCCTGTAAGCTAGCAAAGAGGCCCCCTGGCTCTCACGCTCAGTCCTTGTCTCCAGTATCTCACCATCCTTCTGCAGGATGTCAGAACAAATTAGTGACACCCGTAAACTCCCCTGTCCTTGTGGGCATCATCCCTGCATGTTTTAATGCCCAGCAAGGGCACGGGTCCCCTTCACCCAGGACATTTTCGCAGGTTCCAGCCTATGAAATCTTCAGTAGCTGTCATGTTGAGTCAGCGTCTGTCTAGCCCACGTACCACTCCAGATGGGGTTCGAGTTGCCAGCCCAGCATTAAGGGATCCCACGACCAGAATCATCTTATTATCTCCTTCCTGGCACCTGGTGCCACCTGGGTTGGTTTGCATTCTCTGAGAAGCCAAAAGCAAGCGAGATGAGACAAACAGATGTACTGGGGGGCCGGGTGTGATGGTGCCCATCTGTTAATCCCAGTACTTGGGAGGCTGAGATGGGAGGATTGCAGGTCTGAGGCCAGCCTCAGCAACTTAGCAAGACCCTGTTTCAAAATAAAAAGGGTTGGAGGTGTAGTTTGGAGGTAGAATATCCCCGGACTCAATCCTCAGTACCACAAAAGAGAGGGAGAGAAAGAGAAAGAGAAAAGGAAATGCCAGCGAAGGTTAAAAAGAGAGAGCAGGACTGGGTGGGGAGAGCCTTCCAACAGAGGCAGGGCTGACACCTGAGAAAGAAGAGCGGGAAGAAAGATTGGGTGGGAGGCTCAGCCTGCATCCCAGCTCTGAGTAAGTCTTGGCCAGGCTATTTGGGCGACCTGAGAGGAGGGCGTCCACTGGAGGGGTGCTGTGCTGGCAGTCTGGGATCTGATGTGCTCACCTTGGCTGGGAGCAGCCCAGGTGAAGTGTGGCTCAGCACAGAGGCCAGGGACATCCCAGGTGTGGCAGCTGGAGGCTGTTGGTCAACCATGTTCCCTGTAGCTGGCGCTCTTGGAGGAGGAGCCAGATAGAACCCATGTCTGCATCATTGCCACACACCCAGGGAGTTCTGGTCCTCAGCTCTCTGGCCATGAGGGCATTTACAGGGTCATATCGTATCAGTCGCTTTCCCAGTGTGGGTCATTGAGTCATTGGTGGCCTCAATGTGGCACAGCTGAGCAGCCCGTCGGGACAGTTCCTTTAGCATCTCAGATGGTCTTGGGATGCACCGTCACTCAGAGATGACTTGTTTTCTAATAAGTCACTGCATTGAAAGGGGAGTGGGAATCGATGGGAGGTGTTTTTAGAGCTGAAAAGTACATCAGAGAATTTTGTTCTGGTCCCTCCCGCCGCCCCCCATCATGACGGCAGCAGTAAATGCATGGCCCACTCATATTAGGATAATTTTTTGAAGACTGACGTAAAGCACAGTGACTGTTAGCTCAGCGTCCTGGGTTAGTAACAGCTGGGCTCTTCTGTCCCTGGTTCTGGACGGGAGAGAGGACAGAGTCACATGGGGCAAACCATACTGAGGACGGTGACCTTTGGACAGAGACATTGAAGCAGTATCCCAGGGAGGGAGCCTGGGGGGAAGCAGGCTGATTGCACTCTCTCCTCCTCTCCTCTGCTAGGGCTCCCAACGGCCACACTCAACCGGCGGAGGGGAGGGGAACCCCTGACTGGCCCAGACAGGTCAGCTGCCCAGGGCAGAGAGCAGGTGCTGAGCAGACTGAGGGTGGGGGGTCAATAGCCAGCACCCCCACCTGCCATCGTGTGAGCGAGGTGCCCCCCAAGGTGGCTCAAATGGTTGAATGAAGGAGACAACGACAATTCAGCCTTCATTCATCTACTCAGCAAATATTTTTTTCTGAGTCAGCTTACAATTTCAGATAGTAACTTCGTTCCTTGTTGGGCTTTCTGAGGAGTTAAAGGAGGAGTTAAAGCCAGGTAATGAAATAAGGTTTAGGAGCTGCTGCCGGTTGGTTCTATTTCTCTCAATGTCATGGTTTCTTCTTGCAGACAGGTAATTGAGATATAAGTTGCAGCTACTCTTTGGAGGAAGGACCGGCCTCCCTGTAATAATGTGAGATGCTGGGCAGGGCCCAACCATCCACTAAAGCCTGAATCCCACCATTTGACTCCAGAATTGGGTCTTAAAAGTTTTATTTATTTATTTATTTTTGTGATACTGGGGCTTGAACCCACGGACATTCTACCTCTGAGCTACACCCCCATCCCTTTTTATATTTTATTTTGAAACAAGGTCTCATTAAGTTGCTGAGGCTGCCCTTGAACCTGTGATCCTCCTGTCTCAGCCTCCCAAGGATTACAGGTGCACATCACCACGTCCAACTTCCTTTTACTTTTGAGAATCCTCTATGAAAAGCCCCACACTCAGTGGGTACAGTGGTCCCGATCCTCTGTTTAGCTTCTTGTGGTTTCAGCTGCCCGTGATCAACCACAGTCTAAAAATACTGAACAGAAAATTATATATTTTGAGAAGGTGGATGGGGAGAGAGATCACATTCATATAATTTTTATTATAGTATATTATTATAATTGTTCAAATGTATTAATCTTTTACTATACCTCATTTATAAATTAGACTTTACGATATGTATGCATGTATAGGAAAAGAATCATTTATATAAGGCTCGGTACTATCCATGGTTTCAGGCATCCATTGGGGGCCTTAGAACACATTCCTCCAGGATAAATGGGGGGGCAGCTGTAGCTTCTTTGATCTTTGGCTCTCAACCCAGGCTCTACTTACAAATGGGAGAGTCTCAAGAACTGGTCTACCTGGGTCCACCCCAGGAGAGCCTGTTCAATTGGCCAGTGTGACTCAGGCTACTGTCTGTTTAGACCCTCCCACTTAGCTGGGGCCTGGAGCCCTGGGAGCTTGTAGAGAGTCAGCTATGAGCAAATCTGGTGCAGGGGTGGATGGAGGCAGACAGCACAGAGAGGGGAGACAGGGAGAGCAAAGCTCTTCATCACCTTGCTGGGGGGAGGTGTGTGCATCTGCAGTGGGATTTGCTGTAATCAGGCTGGTGTCTGGGGCCTGGAGTGTTGGTCTGTTGGAATGAAGATGGTTTGGTGCTGTGCACGGGATGGCAGAGTGCACAAAGCCACTTGGGAAATGCACCTCTGGGGCTGGGGTGGGGGAGGGAGGAAGGACACACTGTCAGCTCTCATGGATACAGGGCTGGGTCCTTTATTTGCACTTTTGATATTTTATTTCATTATTTTACATTAGTTTTGATTTGCATCAAGACACTATCATGATTACAAGGTGTCTGTCTCTTCTTTTTTTTTCTTTTCTTTGTGGCGCTGGGGATTGAACCCAGGGGCATTCTACTTCCGAGCTACACCCCTAGCCCATTTTTCTATTCTTTATTTTGAAACAGGGTCTCACTAAGTTGTGAAGAGCCTCACTAAGTAGCTGAGGCTGGCGGCGAACCTGCGATCCTCCTGTCTCAGCCTCCCAAGTACTGGGATTACAAGCGTGCGCCACCACGCCCGGCTCTGCTTCTTTCATTTTTGAGCCAGAAGTGAGCTCCTGGGCCTTCTCTAGAGAAAGGGAATAGCATTTATGGCAGCACTGTGGGGCGCAGCTTCTGGTTATGGGAACTGGCTTTGTTTAGGGCCAATCAGACTTGGATTTGAACCTCAACCTCAGCTGTGTGACCTTGGGCTGGTCACGCCCCTCTCTGAGCCCCAGTTTCATTGCTGGAGATAGCACCCCGCTTGGTAAGGCCACAGTAGGGGCGAAATTAACAAATAGGATGTAAGCATGGAGGGGTTGCAGGAGTGTTAGATGCAGGGCGGCTGGGTGACGCTGCCAGCAGTACTGCCAAGCCTGGGGAGGGCTTCCCCACCGCCCCGCGCCACCTCCCGGGGCCCCTCGCCTTTTGTTCCTCTTGGGCCGCTAGGCCCAGCAGCAGATGGTTTTGCCTCCCGTTTTCAGGTGCGAGTGATCCTGGGCAGCCCCGGCCCCGCCGCCTCCCAGGCTCCCTGTCCCTGTCCCCGAGGCGCACAAAAGGCCCCTTTGTCTCCCGCCCACACCTGACTGCGCCCCGCGGGGTGGTGACGGCGCTGCTGGCGGGAAGCCAGGGCGCTTTCAACAATAACAACATTAGTCATGCCTCTTCCAGAAACGGCCGAGCCCCGCGGCCCGGTCTGCGCGCCCTGGGCGGGTGTTTTTCATCTCCTTTGCACGCTGATTTTTCAACGTTGCGGGCTTTCTGGTGCGGACACCCTGTAGGTCGGCCTGGGGTCTGCTCCCCAGCCCCGGCTGGAGGACTCGGGCGCCATCGGGAGCTGCAGGGCCCAGGGCTCCAAACTGCATGGAGCCCCCTGCGCCTTAGGAGCCTCACCGGCCGGCGCTGGTCTTCTTTCTCCACGCCAGGCTGTTTTTTCTTGATCCTTCTAGGAGGACGTGCTGAGGGAGGTGGGGACCCTGGGTGATGTTGGAAAAGGCACAAAAGGATTAAAACCACTTGCCCAGGGTGTGGATGAAATAGCCGTGAACTAGCACCCCCTTCAGAATGCCAGGAGCTCAGCTCCGAGTGGGAGGTGTCCTTTGCATGGGGGACCTGGCCCTGGGGGTTTCAGGGACTAGGGAGCCTTGCATCTGAGGACCCTGGCATCGGGGGCCGTGACATTAAGAACTCCTGGCATTGGGAGCCCCTGACATTGGAGGGGCTGGCGGTTGGGGCCCCTGTTATTGAGGGACCCTGGCATTGAGCATGAGCAAGCTCCAGCATTGAGGAGCCTGTGACATGGTGGGGGTGGGGTGGGGGGCTGGGACTGGGGGGCCCTGGCATTGGGGACCCCTGGCATTGGAGGATTCCTGGTGGTTTGAAGTCAGGTTGTTACTTAGTACGACCCAACGTGGGAATGACCGAGGTGGGCTCCAGGGTGGTCCACAAGGGTGTGTGTGTTTCTGTCCTCCCAGGGACATGGTAGGATGGCATTTTCTTGTTATGTTGAACTTGGGGCACATTTTGAGTGGCAGCAACTGCTTCTGAGTTGGTGCTTGAAAAACCTGTGCCTTGCTTGGCAACATTCTTTCCCTTTGCCATGGTAACCGGCTGCATCCTAGGTAATGGCCTGCCCTTGCCGTCCCTTGTTCTAATCAGCCTGGGGCCTGGAGTGTGGACAGCAAGCCAATGATTCTGGGGGGTGTTTGTTACCCAGCATAACGCAGTGTGTCCCGACTCCTGCCCTGACCGGCCCCCAGCTCTTGCAGGACACAGAGACAGGTAGGAGAAATAAATTTCCTGTCTCTTTGTAAACCTGAAAAAGGGTTTTCTTTGTGAGTATACAGAGGGACATCTCTGTAGTAGGTCTGAGGGGCACCTTCTCTCTGGTCTTTAAAAACATAGATGAAATATTGTTTGTATCATGAAACCATCTACAGACAAGGTGAACAGGCTCAGAACATAAAAACCCAGGACACCCAGTTAAATTTGAATTTCACATAAACAATGCTAAACAATGTATACTTTTTTTTTAGTATAAATATAGTTGGCCCACCATATCTGTGGTTGAATCCCAGGATTCAACCAAACGCAGATGGAAAATATAGTCAGGCCTATTATGGTTGCGTCTATCCTGAACATGTAGACTTTTTTTCTTGTCATTATTCCCTAAGCAGTACAGCATAGTAACTATTTGCATAGCATTTACATTGTGTTAGGTAGTATAAGTAATCTAGAGATCATCTAGAAGTATATGGGGAGATATGTGTAGGTTCTATGTAAATACTACACCATTTTATATTAGGGGCTTGAGCATTCGAAGATTCGGGTATCCTTGGAGGGTCCTGGAACCAATCCCCCCCACCTGGAATTGTGTCTCAAGCAATATTTGTGACATACTTATATTAACAAATTATGCAGTTTTATCTGAAATTCAAATTTCGGTGTCTTATTTTATTTGGCAACCATATCTGTAAACCTTTCTTTCCTCTAAAGTGCTTTGATTAGCATTTTTACTCTATCACTTTCTACCTGGTATTGGTAATAATTGCGCCCCAATGTTACCTGTCCTGTTGCATTTTGGGCTTCTTGAGGCCACACCCATAGGTGATGCACCTGTGAATTTCCCACAGCACCCAACTTAGTCCCCATCACATAGCGCAGGTATTGACTCAATGAGAAAGTTGGTTTGAATGTGTCAGAAGCCTATGGGGGGACATGCTGGGGATTGAACCCAGTGGCATTCTACCTCCAAGCTACACTCCTAGCCCTTTTTATTTCTATTTATTTATTTTATTTTGAAACAGGGTCTCACTAAGTTGATGAGGCAGGCCTTGAACCAGTAATCCTCCTGTCTCAACCTCCCAAGTACTGGGATTATAGGTGTGCCCTACCACACCTAGCTGGCACAAGACTTTTAAAGGTACTCAGAGAGGAAAAAAAGGAAAGTGCAGACTCTTACATTTTTGTGTCCTTTTTAGCCTGCTTCCTTCCAAATGTTAGCAGAACCTAGCACTTTACCTATGGGAGGGACCATGGTCCTGGCAGCTGGAGGGAAAAGCCTCATTCTTTTGTAGGTTTTTAGCCATCGGTTCCCAGCAGACTCTGCTGGAACAGAGTCAGTGTTTCCAAGGTCTGTGCACCACTCTGGGAGGGTGTGCTATAAATTCTTGCATCCCGTGCCTCTGGGAGGCAGGCTGTTGGAAAGTGGACATTTCCCAGAGGGTTAGTGCATGGGGCCCTCCTGAGCCTTCAGCCCCTGGAGCAACTCCCACAGCACCACCAGCTCCACTGAAGAGGCCGGGAGCAAAGCTGCTGGTGGCCATAGTACCCCAGGGGAGCTTCTGGACCGAGAGCCCTGCTGGACTCCATCTGAACGGTGTGGCACATGCCGTGTTATTGACCTTGGGAACCCATGTTAGGAGCCATGAAGATTCCTGCAGGTTGGACCGCACCAGTTCCTGCTTCCAGCCCTTGGAGAAGTGTCAATGTCCCCAGAGCAGATGTCCCTCACTCCTTACTGCCAAGACACTGCGCAATATGTATCTCAACCTCCCTTGTGAGTCTGGGCTCAGGGTGAGGGCGCACATTCCTCCTCCAATCGCAGAAGCCGGCTTCCTTTCCCACCGTCCCCTCATAGCCTATGGTCCTGGGTTATTGTGGGGAAAGCAGAAGAGAACCCACTCTTCAGAACCTTATGAAACTTTATTGACTACTACTGCCAGCAGTAGATAATATGCCTCAAACTCGACTTGAAGGAGGAAACTTTCATAAAAGTTTAGGCAGTCAGTCATTTTTCTACACTGAGGTATTTCCCCAGACTCTTCCCCATTCCAGCTCTTTCTATTTTTTAAAGACCCACAAATTTTATTTATTTACTTATTTATTTATTTATTTATTTATTTATTTATTTATTTATTTATTTATTGTGGTGCTTAGGATTGAACCCAGGAGCATTCTTTCTCTAATCTACACCCCCAGTCCTATTTTATTTTTTATTTTATTTCATTTTTTTGTGGTACTGGGGATTGAACCCAGAGGCATTCTACCTTCGAGCTACACCCCCAGCCCGATTTTATTTATTTGGAAACGGGGTCTCGCTAGGTTGATGTGAGTCTCACTACTTGCTGAGACTATCCTCGAACCTGCGATCCTCCTGTCTCAGCCTCCCAAGTACAGGGATTACAGGCGTGCGCCACCACGCCCGGCTCAGCTCTTTCTAATCTCCATAACAACTTGTATCCCAGAATAAGCCAGGTGCATGGTCAGCAGACCTGGAGTGGGGATGTTCTTGGTGCTTCTCATCTTATCTTCTTCTGGAGAGCCCTTGAGAATGGCACCTGCCTTTAAATTCCAAAATGGGTCAAAACAGATCTCTGCAGCATGCCCCCAGACCCATTATCAGATACACAGAACATTTGTCATGGAAATTGAGAGGAAAAGGCAAAAAGGTTGATATCAGACGGGTGAGCCACAGCACCAGGCAAAGTTGAAACATGAACAGTAGGTTTTCTGTTCTTCAACATTCTCTTGACCATTTCCATCAGCTCCTTCCTGAGCCTTCCACGGTGCCACTCCCTGGCCTCACTTTGGACGCCATAGGTAGCAACCCCCTCTTCCCAGTGTTTATTCATTCACTCATTCATTCACTAAAGGAGTGTTGTTTAAGTTCCTATGATGCACAGGCTCTGTGCACAGGCTCAGTGGAGGTTCCCTGGCTTACAAATCAGACACAGTTCCTATCCAGGCAGAGCCTGCAATCTGGTGGCTGAGGCAAATAATAAATAAATAAATATAAGATAAATATATGATTGCAGATTGTAGTGAGGGCTTTGAAGGAAAGAGTAAAGAAAGCTACAAGAGAATAACAAGGGGGATTGAATTTAGGGATGTGTCTGTGGTTTGGTCGTATGTGTGTATTGGTGTGTAGTGTTCTGTGTGTGTATGTGAGGCCGTGTAAGGCAAAGTCAGGGAAGGCATTTTTATGGAAGAATGAGAATCCATCAGCTGGGCTGTGTTGGTTGGAATAGTTAACAAGAGCCGACCCCCAAATCTCAGCGGCTCAACATAAAAGTTTTTACTTTGCACTCTCATTAGTCGGCTGAGGGTCTGGGCTGCTCTCCAGGCAGCTGCCCTCCACATGTGGCTCGGCATTCCAGGAGGCTTTGATCTCTCGGCACCTCTGTGTTAACTTGTCTTCCCACAGCACTACAGCAGGGAGCAGAGCGTGGAGAAATACACTGGGCTCTCAGATGCCTCAGCCGGGAGGTGACACGTGTCCCTTCCACTGACATTTCACCGGCCAAAGCAAACCGCATGGTATGCCTAGTTCCAAGGGGATGTGAGCCTGATGAGAGCGAACCGGAGCACTTGGTGAGTGCCAGTAATGTCTACCACATGGGCGAAGCGCACAGAGGACATTCCAGGCAGGAAAAGAGCCCAGGAAACACGAGGTGGCTGGAGGGTCGTGAGCCACGGGGAGGGACGAGAGTTGATGGAGGAGGTGATGGGGTCAGGTCTTCCGCAGGAAGGACTACGAATTCTATTCCAAGCACAATCGGTGGTTTTAAGGCAAGGGAGTCAGGGTGTGTGATTTATAGCTTATAAAGGTGTTTTGGGTTATGGTATGCAGAAATGGATGAGGAGGCTTCTGAAATAATCCAGGCTAGCAACGATACTGGCTTAGAAGTAGGCTAGTAGGGGTAGAGAAAAATGGCAGAATGGAGAGCTGGCTTGCTGGTAGAGTTGGTAGGATTGAGTGATATGCTGGATTGGAAGAAGAAGGGTCCAGAAGGGCACACTTTCTGGACTGAGTGACTTAATGGATGGAGATGTTGTGTATGTGAGACAGGGAGGCTGGGGGAGTGTGTGTGTGTGTGTGTGTGTGTGTGTGTGTGTGTGTGTAAGGGAGAGAGCTCTAGGGTTGAGTTTGGAACAGTGAAGTTAGAGATACCTATGAAATAGCTCAGTGGGGATGTCAGGTGGGCGGCTGGTTCAGTGCTTGCATCTCAGTATCTATATTAGATGAGCAAAACCCTCACTGTTGCACTTACAGAGAAGGAGATCCTAATGGGACAACCCTGGATTCTCTCTCCTCTCACTCAAAGACCTTTCCCCAGGTACACGTGTTACTGCCTGTATTTAAATATAGTGTATTAACACGGAATTGGAGGCACAGTCAGGCTAACACATCAGGAGATGGCTGGCATTGAAAAGAGTTGCTCACAGTTCCCAGGGGAAGGGGGCATGCTATGCCAAGGAAGGCCACAAGGGGCAGCACCGAGGTCGCTCAGGAGGCAGAGGGAAAAGGAGGCGCTGTAGCAAGGGTCTTCACTGTGGCTTCTGTAGGAAGGAACAAGCAAGGCAGGGAAGCAGGCTTAGGATTGGCTAATTTGAATACTTTCAGTGGGCCTCGGGGCAAAGGGCTGTGTCTAGTTTTCTAGTACCCAGCCCTGAGGTAACTAGGGCAGGTGGATAGTGGCCCCAGTGCAAGAGCCCAACAGAGGAAGTGGTTGGGGTTTGGGCTTGGGATTAGTTGGTTTGCATTTGAAAAGCACGCACCTGGATTTCCCTACTCCTGGGATGGGCCTCCTTTTAGGTCAGCAAGGCCTCAAATGTCAAATCATCAGAATACAGAAAAGATGTGATTAAGGAACTGCCGCTCCATGTAACAGACACCCACGCCGTGTACCTCTAAGTGGTCCAAGCTCCAACAGTGCTTACAGGAGGAATGTTTAATGCCATTTGAAAAAGCATTTGCTGTTGAGAGCTACCCCAGCATGCTTACCAACCAACACATTTGTTAGTCATCTGCTCTAAGAGACACCCATAATGACAGGATGTATAGACCGCCCACCCCAAATAGATACCTTTCTTGGCCTCAGTGACTCTAAATGAAGTCAACCTAAGCCAAACATAAGAGAACAATGGAAAAGCCTTGCTTTTATATTTAATTCTAATTTGCTCTTCCGAGAAGTGTTTTTTTCTTTTTTTCCATGAGAGAGATGGGTTGCCTGGGAGATATGGTTATCAGGCCAGATTTTTAGTTGTCTGCAAAGTAACATGGACATTAAAAAAAAAAGTTCTCATACAATGGGATGATTAGAGAAGAGACCACCTGGATGGAGGAAGATGCTAGCAGGTGTGTGGGCGCCGAGCATCTTGCGCGTCCTTGCTGTGTGTGCTGGACTGCAGGGCTCACAGTCTCCTGATGCTGTGCAGTGTCTGAGCTAGTCACACAGGCTTCTAAGTAGGTCAAGGTGCCCACGGCATGACTCCCCTGAGGGAGGAGGGGGAATGGCTTGTCTGCTGTTTGTCACAATACTTGCTGCTTGCTCAAACAGTGCTGGGCTCTTCACCCTGGGTCCCCAGCTCCAAGTAGCCTACTGCATGCACAGTACCCTTCAGGGCCTGTCGTATCATGCTATGGGACTTGGGACAGGACAAGTAGCGCAAATATGCTGACATTCTGTGATGCGAGATTGCTATGCATAAATCTTTTGTCTCTGATTCAGGAGTCTTGTGTCTTCTGTCAACATTTGTACAATCTGTTGGTTTGAAGAGGGGGAAAATCTCAGACTCTCTGTAGGACTTGACATAAGAATGCAGAAATTACCTTCAAATATAGTGTATATTACAAAGCAGCCATCAGTTCACAGAACAGGGGCCCTTGTGCGTAGGTGAGAAAGGCACTTGCCATGAACACCTATATTGTAGTAAAGGAGACAAGTTTCTATTTAATTTGGATCTTGGCTGTTGGATTTTCACAAAGATGACATTCAACGGAAAGAAAGAACCAAAATGTCATCAGAACACTCCATCTTGTAGCATTCCATATGATTATGGTGTTCCCAGAAAATTAATGATGATTTGCTTGAAAAATGAAAATCCCTGTAGCAAGAAGCGGTTACTGAAAAGGGAAAATGAAAGTTAGTAGTGAAGTATGGAGTGATTTTCCCAAAAGGAAACCATACCTCGCACCAGGGGCTGTCCCACCAGTGAATTCACTTTGAAGCCAGTGTGGACGATGCGCTGAAGTCCTCCGCTGCCCAGAGCATGTCCAACCCCCACTCACTTGGGCAGGTGTTGGAGGGATCAGTGGCGAGGGGTGGGGGACAGGTTGGCCCAGAGCAGAGAGTTCTGCCCTGCACCTTCCTGCCTGAAGTCACCGTCCCTTAAAAGCAACACTGTCCCTTTCAGCAGGGAACGTGGTCGGCTTGCTCTTCGCTGTAGTGAGCGGAGCACATCCGACTCCTCATTTCCTTGACTCCTAAGCACAGCTCCATTGCACCTGTGTTCAATTTTAGACTCAACATCTGTCCTTAGTCACACGTTCCTTGTATCTCTGTGGGAATGTCATGACTGTGTGGAGGAGGGATGAGTCACCCTTTCTCTTGAGAATCTCAGTCTCAAGCCTGCTGGTGAATGGGTATTGATGGAGCAGAGTATGGGACTGATGTGTAGACATCATCATTTTAAATATCTTTGCTGGGGGAGAATAATCTCCCAAAGCAAAAGCAAAACCCCAGGCAAGCTGTACAATAGCCCTTTATAGCTTTTTAAAAAAATTTTTTTGTAGTACTGGGGATTGAACCCAGGGGCATTCTACCTCAAAGCTACACACCCCCAGTCCTTTTTATTTTTCATTTTGAAACAGGGTCTCTCAGGGTTGATAAAGGTCTCACTAAGTTGCTGAGGCTGTCTTTGAACCTGGAATCCTCCTGTCTCTGCCTCCCAAGTACTGGGATTACAGTAGTGTACCACCACACCCAGCTACAATAGCCCTTTTCTACCTAGTTGCTGGGTGGATCAGAGTTGCAAAATGCAAAGCATGGTGGCACACTCTTGCAATCCCAGCACTTGGGAGGCTGAGACAGGAGGATTACAGGTTTAAGGACAGCCTCAGCAACTTAGCGAGGCCCTCACCAACTTAGACCCTGTTTCAAAATAAAAAATTTAAAAATAGGACCAGGGGTATAGCTCGGAGGTAGAACACCCCTGCATTCAATCCCCAGTACCAAAAAAAAAAAAAAATCAGCAAAGAGGCCACATATTGCTGTCCTATGAGGACTTGTAGGACATGACAAAAGCCACACACACTGGGAAAGGCCTTGTTAAGGCTGGAAACGCTAATGTGTCTTGCTAGTGGGAGTCGGCCCTGCACGTGGTCAGTCTCCGTGGGCTCCTTATCTTCCCAGCTGGCTGTGTCCCCGGTCCTGTGTCTTCTCTTGGCTCTCTTGCTCAGAAGCTGCCTTGGCTGCTTCTTTGTCACTTTTCCTATGTCTATAGCTCCATTTCTATCCTCTTGTCCATTTGTTCTCTCTCTCTCTCTCCTTTTTTCTTTTATCTGGTTTGAGTTCTTTGTGCATACATATCTATGTGTGAGACATAACAATTTTTTTTTTGTGGTTCCGGGGATTGAACCCAGAGGTGTTCTACCTCTGTGCTACACCCCCGGCCCTATTTTTTTATACTTTATTTTGAAATCGGGTCTCACGAAGTTGCGGAGGGCCTCACTAGGTAGAGAGAGAGAGAGAGAGAGAGAGAGAGAGAGAGAGAGACAGGGAAAGAGAGAGAGAGAAAGAGAGAGCTGAGGCTGGCCGCGAACCCGGATCCTCCGGTCTCCGCCTCCCAAAGTACTGGGATTACAAGCGTGCGCCACCACGCCCAGCGATTGAGACATAACAATTTTTAAAAATACAATACAGCAGGCAAATAGTTCCTTGGAAATAGGAAATAGACCCACAGCCTTGGCCCATTGCTTGAGATGCAGTATCTTACTAAGTCCTGTTGGAATCCTATAAAGTCTTAACAGACACATTTTGTGGGTGGGAAGCCAAGGCTCCCAGAAGAGAAGTCACTCGGCCAGGGCTGCACGGTGGAGCTGGGCCACCTCTCATTCTCACACTCTTCATCCCTTCAGCATGGCGTCTGGCTAAGGGTGGGCTGTGGGAAGAACTTGGCTGTGGGGTTAACAGTAGTGGATCTCACAGGGTCATTGCAAGTATTAAATTTGGTAATGGAGGTAAAGGTACAGGGCCCAGCACGTAGCACATGCTCAGTAGATGTAGCTGGGCCTGCAACTGTGGAGTGGCCCTCAGGTCCTCTCTGCCTCACAGCCATACCCAACCCATCAGCAGGTCCGGTCAGCCTTACCTTCAAATATATCCACCCTCGATCCCCTCTCATCCCTCCTCTAACCCTAGGGCATCAGCTCTGTACAAGTGAGGGATTTCTAGCTGCCCCCCAACTTCCACTCATACCCCCTTTCACTTTATTCCCTTCACGCCAGCCAGGGGAGTCTTCAGCCTGTGTTCCTCCAGTATTCGAACTCTCCATTGGTATCCGACCTTACTGTTCAAAGTAAGAAGCAAAGGCCTGAGTGTGGCTCGCTGGCCCCCTCATCAGCGCTCCTCCAACTTCCAATTGCCCACGAGCCACTGACCGTCTCGGGAAGGCGCAGTTCTGCATTGGTGGCTCTGGGGTGGGACCAGGATTCTGCATTTCTATTGGGCTCTTAGATGATGCTGATTCCACCGGTCCAGGACTCCAGCATAGAATACCCAGAATTCACGTGATCTGCACACCTTCCCTGGTCAGCTCTGCTCGCCCCCGTTAACCCATTCACCTTCATCCATCTCTTTGTGCCTCAACACTGCAGGGGAGCTCTACCTCAGGGCCTCTGCATGTCCCATCTTTCTCTGGGACATTCTTGCTCTAGGTACTTGATTGGCTCACTTCCCCAAGGAAGTGGCTCCAGTGTCACCCTCTCAGCAAAGGGTTAACTGACCTCCATTCTTAAAATCACACCCCACCCTCCCCAGTGACATCTCCATTCTCTGTCTATTTTGTTTATAGGACACGTCACTTCCTTCCTTCTTTCCTTTCTTTTCTTTTTTCTTTTTATTTGTTTATTTTTGTACTAGGGATTGATCTCAGGTGCATTCTACCTCTGAGCTACATCTCCAGCCTCTTTTTATTTGGCAAACAGTGTTTCACTAAGTTGCTGAGGGTCTCACTAAATTGCTGAGGCTGCCTCAAACCTACAACCCTATCTCACTCTCCCAAGTACTGGGATTATAGGCGTGTGCCAAGGATATGTAACTTTCTAACATCATACATATGAAACTTATTTTGATTTTTGTCAGCCTTTCCCAGTAAGGAAGTAAACTTTAAGAGGACACACAATCTTTCTTTTTAAAAAAAAAATACTTTAATTGGTGCCTTGTAACCATACATCATACTGAGGTTTAGTGTGATAGAAACACACGTGCACACAGCACCTGGTGTATTTCTCTCTGGATAATCTTGTCCTTTCCTTTTGTTCACTGATCTGTCCTCAGCTACTAGAAGAGCACCTGGCGCATCACAGACACCCAATAAATATTCATCAAGTATTTTAATTTTGTTCTTGCTGTCTGGATAGAGCTGGATCAATGTCCCTCCAAAAATAAAAACAAAACCAAAATGAATTGTCAGGCCATTGACTAGATATCTCATAAGAGGTTCGACGATGTCTTCGTAAATTAAATTTCTATATTTTCATTCTTTTACCTTATTCTCCTTGGTCTGTGTCTAGGAGTGTGCTGGGCCGGTTGTTTGGAGTCCTAGAGCTGTCTCAAAGCAGAACGTGGCGGTCTGGAGCTCACAGTGGCTATGGGAAAGCAAATGACCAGAGACGGCTGGATTGTTGTGCCTGGCTGCCGTGGTCTTGCAGATTCTGATGTTGTCCCTGGTTTTGCTTAGACCAAGCCTGAGTCCATGAGTGCTCAGCTGGGCTGCTCAGGAGGTCCTTGAACTTGGTCTGGTCTCTCCCCTTCCTGGTGAGTTGTGCTTTCAACCTTCCTAAGTGCCTGCTAGAAATATTTCTAGTTAATGATGTGGCTTCCCTAGCACCAATCAGATCATGCGCAGTGTTGATTCTCACTTTGGCAAATCAGTTTCCTTGTCCTTTTTAATCCATGTCCCATCTGAAGTATATGCGTACACCTCAGGCAGCATTTTGGAATAAAGTTTCCCAAGAGAATATGCATAGACTTTTTCTTGGTTTGGGTCATAATCCCAAATGACATAATCCTGACACCATAATCCTGAATTTTGAGATGCTGAAAGATCCAAGATCCCCAAAATATAATATATGAGAAAAATAATAAAAATATATAAGAGACATTTACTTACATTTTAAAGGAAATTTATTTGGGAAGCATATAAAAATGTGACTTCATAGATGACTTTATACAATAAAATAGACAGTAATAACATACTTATTTTTGCAAGCATAAACACAAGCACACTAACTACAGTCACAAGGGTATATACAGTTATGAGCAGAAGAACTGTATTCATGAAGAAATAGGTCAAAAAGTGAAGCATATAAACACATATCACTATGGCTGGTAATTGTGTGTACCCAGCTTTATAACTGTGGTCATATAAAATACTAGGATGGGCAACCTAAGATTTTTGATGAGATCGGTCAATAGCCAGGATGGGTCTCCCCTGTATATGAAATCATTGAAAGAGCTAAGATCTCAAGAAATGTTATCTTTCTCAAATGCAGATGTACAGAAAGGATGTCTCTTCCTTTATCGAGGGAGTTTCAACACTTTCACATACGTGCACGATGTTTCTCACAAAGCCAGTGTTGTGGTCATGCACTTTCATGGGGTTAAACTTGCAACAAGAGGCACGAGACAAATCACAACTCTATAAAAGTCACTGTGCAATTTATACTTCTGGTATTAGAAATGAGGCCAAGACAAAATAAATAACACAGTGAATAGTAAAAAATTATACTGACAGTTTAAAATTAGTGAGAAAAGCTTTAAAAAAGAAAAAAGAGAAAGGAACAAAACAGAATGCTATCCCAAAAATACTAAAGAGAATTTGACATATGAAAAAAGTATATTATGGGATAGGTAATGAGCAAGTGATAGAGAGGGTCAATGGAGGAGAGTCTGAGAATCGGCTTTCATGATCAGTAACTAGATTTTGAAGTCTTGCATTACCTTTTCTTTCAGGGCATTGCTCTTCACAGAGAATACACTCAAATTCATTTTCTATATGGTAGATCTTCCCCACCTGGTCCACTCCGATTTACAAACTAATCTTTTTGCATACACTCTCACAGACACAACCAAAATAATGCTTTATCAAGTTTATAGGTATTTCTTCTACTTAACATAACGCAACTATTCTGTGTACAACGAAAAATGCACTAACTCCCCCCACCCCAAGAATTCAGCTTTTTACTCTGTTTGTGTGTGTGTGTGTGTGTGTGTGTGTGTGTGTGTGTGTGTGTGTGTTACTGGGAGTTGAACCCAGGGGCATTCTTCCTCTGAACTACACCCGCAAACTTATTTTATTTATTTATTTATTTTGAAACAGGGTCTTGCTAAGTTGCTGAGGGTTTCACTAAATTGCTGAGGCTGGCCTCAAACCTGTGATCTTCCTGTCTCAGCCTCCCAGGTACTGGTATTAATTATAGGCTTGCTCCATAATGCCCGGCTTTTTCTACCCCTTTTACAGAGTGTCTTACCCCCCCCCAGTGGGAATTACGGTTTTTAAGATTTCAACTTTCAGGATTTTAATCTTTTAGGATTGTGATTTTCAGGATTTTAGACTTCAGAGATGGAGACTTTGGGAACTTTGATCTTTCAGAGTTTCAACATTTGGGAGTGTTGCATTTGGGACTGTATCTTGTATCTTTTGGGATTATGAGCAGCTCTGGCTGGACACTCCAGTCTAACTGCCTATTGGTCTGTCTGTCCCCATTTCTGTCCAGAGGGCAGGGGCACGTGTGAATCTCACTCACCAGTGAATTGTAAGCACGCAGCTCACTGCTTGGCACAGTCTACTTCATAAACCTGTGTGGAAGGATGTCACGGATGTCAGCTGTGAATGTTTCCATTCGGCAGAATGATTTGAGCTTGTCCTCATCCTCCATTTTTTAGAGGGTGTTGGAAAAGACCTACAGCTCGTGTGGATCTCCCGCTCAGATCTCAGTAGCTGTCAGGGAATGAATGCGTAGCCCTGCTGCCCCTTATCAGAGAGGAGCCGGGTGCCTCCAGAGAACACCACCGCTGCTCCTGGGTGGTCTTGACACAGGAAATCCGTGCTCACTCCATGCCCCCTGGAGCATGCTGTCAGAATCAATAAGCTAGAGATGGATTTGCAAAGGCCTGTCATTTCATGTATTAGGAGAGCAAACCTTTAGAAAATGAGCATTCCTTTAGACTCAGTAAACATCCGCAGGACAGGCAGAAACTGGCATTTAGAGAACAGCCAGCTGAGCCAGAAAGGGGTGGGGAGAGCTGGGCGTCCATCACGGGAATGCCGGGCTGTCACCCCGAGACAGCTGAGGAGCTCTCAGGATTGAGTGATATGGCCTAACATGCAAGATCATGATGGATAAAAAGATCCTGGCTTGGGAGTTTGATTAACTGGGCAAGGCACGGAACCCTGCAGGCCTTCATTTCATTATCAGCGTAATTGGTCATTTGGGACCTCCTTGGATTATAGGATAGGACTGCCTCACATCTCCAAGTCTAGGGTTTGGATGTCTAGCATCTTTGCTGAGTTTATGGAAGCCCTGGCAGCTTCTCTCTTGGTTCTCTCCTCTCCCTTCCTGTGGGTACTGCCTCTTTTACAGGGTACCAAACAGGACCTCAAACTCAGCACCTTTGGTTGCTTTCTCCCATGGAACCCACCCATTCTTGCAAAGATCCGCAGACCATGGAATGTTCACTCTATGAGGCAAATGGCTTCACAGAGTGCATGGTGAGCGTGCAAGGTCCTCGCCAGCCACCAGGCACTGCTGTGGTATCTTTGGCCCCCAAACCTCACACCAATGCCACCTCCACGTTTACCTGTTGCCAACACTGCACCTGAGCCCCTGGCACTCCTGAGGTGCCAAAGCCGCCTGGAGCTCTGCTCTGTAACAGGGGAGTTCCTCGCCACCATTCTGCATTGTGCCCCGTGTATGCCTTCCAGAGTGTTGGGATGAATAGTCAGCAGTCTGAGATGCTGGCCTGGGAGACAAATCTGCTGTCCACCACCGGGCCCCCTGGAGGAGCTCACCTCCCCCTGACCGCACGTGCCAGACCTGTCTTTCTTCATCTTCTCCCAGAGCAGTGTTGCTAAGGAGTTCTTCCGTGCCTTGGTAAGCGTGGTTACCCATGGTCTTGTTCTTTGACATGTTGCGTGAATTCTGGGGTGGATACAGCTCCAGGACAAACAGGGGCCTCTGTTGCAAGGGAACAAACTGAATACCTGGCTAAGGGATCAGGAAGCCCGATTTCAGTCTGAGTTCCAGAATAGTCACATGATGTCAGACAAGTCCCTAACCTCACTGAGCCTCAGTTTCCACTTAAAATGGCCATGAAGTCCTGCTTCCTATTTCTTTCACAGGTTGTATGAGGCTCAAACGAGCTAATATAAGTGAAGGAATAGATTTTATTTCACATACGATCTCATTATAAGTTATTGGGAAAACACACAACGTGCAGAAGGAGCCTATCTCTAAGTCTTCAGATTTGGGATTCTCCCCGGTGTCTGCCTGGCATGGAGATGTGCTGGGGCTGAGCTCCAATTCTGCCCTTGTTGTTGAGGGAGACCTGGAGTGAATTTCAGAATTGCTCACTAAGCAGGACGCTGAAAGCACCCCCCCCCCAGCTTCATTAGTGCCCTGTCACATTCTCATCTAAGAAGTGTTTAAACAGGGTGACTGAGTTGCGAGTGGTTCCTTTTTAAAGACTGAAGTGATGTGCGCCTGGTGCTGTTTCTGTGGCCTTTCTGTCCCAGAGGCGATGTCCTTCCTGTCTCAGCTCAGGGTGTCTGTGTGTCCAGTGGACAGCGTCCTTGCAGGGAACCTCACAGTTTAACCAATCTATGGGATTTAGATGGATAATCGGCAGGAGGTTTGACTGCACTTTCCTCTGAGCTGGGGGCCCACCCTGGCACGTTTGTGCCAGTCATTGCTTTCTGATTCCCATGTATGAGTCACTCCGTCCTCTGAGATTTGTCATCGGGGGAGGGGAACCCCTGAGTCCTCATAGTCTCAGCATTATCTGCAGTGCAGTGATACTACCTGTGTCCCTGCTTCTTTATCTTTGATATGTTCTGTTCCCTCTGGTCTTAGGACAGGAAGTTGCAATTTGGTTTAGTAGTGTTAAATATGAGGTTTAGACATCCAAAGTATAGCAGGCAGTCGGATGTAGTATCAGCTACCTATTGCTGTGTAACAAATGATCTCTACATGAAGCAACATAAAACAACATACATTTAGTATCCCACGTTCTCTGCAGTCAGGAGTCTGGGTGAAGTTTAGTTGGGTCTTAGCCTTGATCAGCTTCCCTAGATCAAGCGTGACCCTCATTACTTAGCTTTTCTGCTCATGAGGAAGCTGGACCTCAATCTGGCTCAAGGTCCTTCACCAGGCTGCCATGGAGGACTGCAGTCGTAGCTGAAGGTCCTACTGGAAAGGCTGTTTCTGAGCTCTCTCACGCACGTGGCTGTTGGCACAGGGCTCATGTTCCACACGGGTTACTGACCTCAGGTAGCTCTTACTGGAGATTGTCCTCAGTTCCATGCCACATGGGCCTTTCCTCCGGCACCTCACAACATCACAGCCGACCTCCATCAGAGTGAGCAAGCAAGAGAGCAAGAGGGAAGACAGAGAGAAGCCTCATGTCAGGCGTGATCCAGCCCACGCTGCAGAAGCTCCAGGACCCCTAAGCACTAGGCAGTGGGGATGCGGGGTTCATCTTAGAGGCTGCCTGGCATTGCATACAAGGCTGGGGTCCTGGGGAGGGGGCAGGCTGCACATGGACATGGGCTTTCTAGATTGGGCCCCCTATAGAGGAGATAACAGGAGTGAATGTCTAGAGAGAGAAGCTCTGAGCATGAGCCTTGAGCCCTTCATCCCGTGGGAAGCAGAATCCGGGAAGGAACATAGGAGCAAGGGAAGGAGGCTGGCGAGTTCAGACAGGCGGCACAGGCTGGGACTGAACAGACAGGAGCACGAGGAAGTGGACATGGGAGTGAAGGGAGTGAGGCCTGAAAGCACAATCTCACCCTCCTTGTCACTGGTTCTTAAAGAGGTTATTTACTGGCTGGGCGTGGTGGTGCATGCTTGTAATCCCAGTACTTGGGAGGCTGAGACAGGAGGATCACAGGTTCGAGGCCAGCCTTAGCAACTTAGTGAGATCCTGTTTCAAAATAAAAAATAAAAATAAAAAAAAGGGCTGGGGGTGTAGCTCAGAGGTAGAATGACCCTGGGTTCAACCCTCAGTACCAAAAAAAAAAAAAAGAGGTTGTTTACTAAAAACACTAAAAGAGGTTGTTTACTAAAAGTGCTTGTCCCAGTCCTCAGCACCCCCCACCCCCATTACACAATGAGCCCATTAGGTGTCCCTGTGTGCTCCTGAGGAGTCCTAAAGTCCTGGAGAACAGCAGGCCTTGGAGGCAGGGGGCAGTCTGTACAAACTGGAAACACGTGCGGGAAGGAGAGGGGCAGCTGCTCCTGCACTGGCTTCCCAGAACTCTGCTGGGTGGTGCGTCTGGGCCTCTGCAGGCAGAGCTGCTGAGTCAGCACCACGGTGCACAGCAAATGGCCTGCTTTCCTCTCAGTCCTCCTAGAGCTGAATTCCCAGCCAGGCAGCCAAGTGAGAAAAGGTGCAATTAGGCAACCAGAAACAAAGAAGAGGAGGAATAACAGCAGCCAGGCCTTGAATTATGTGTGGTTTGGCTCCCGTCGTCTTGGGCATTCCCCTGGCTTAGCTTACGTTACTCATTTGGTCAGTAAATATTCACTGAGCACCGTCTTGAGGCCTCCAGTCCCATGCAGGTGCTGGGATGCCATGGTGTCTCAATCTATTTTGTGTTGCTATACCAAAATGCCTGAAACTGGCACTCTGAAAAGAAAAGAGGTTTATTTAGTTCCTAGTTTTGAAGGCTGAAAGTCCAAGGTCCAGCAAGCACATCTGGCAAAGGTGTTTGGATATGTCGTAACGTGGCAGATGGCATCACGTGGTGGGAGCATATGCAAGAGAGAGAAGTACTGGTGAGAGAGGCAGCCAAGCCAGTCCCTTTAGACCTAACCTCCTCCCGCAAGACTCATCCCTCTGAGACCACGCCCCCACCATGCAATCACCTTCCACCAGCCCCACTTCTTCAACCTTTTTTCATCTTTGTTTTTTTTTGTTTTTGTGTTACAGGAAATTGAATCCAGGGGCATTCTGTTTCTGAGCTACATCCCCAGTCATATTTAAATTTTTATTTTGAAGCAGGGTTTCACTAAGTTGTTGAGCACCTTGCTAAATTGCTGAGACTAGCCTTGAACCTGAGATCCTACTGTTTCAGCCTCTCAAGTACTGAGATCACAGGCATGTGCCACCACACTTGATTTCTTCCACTATCTTTTAACACCCCGTGCTGGGGACCGAGCTTCCAGCGTGTGCAACTTTAAGGGACCATTCATATCCAAACTGTAGTGTACAGTAAGCAGAAGGCAGCCATTGGCTTCGCTCAAGGAGCTTCCAGTGTAGAGAAGGAGACAGACCTGAATTATACAACCACACAAATGCACAAACATTAGAGCAGTGGGAACTAACAAAACCCCTTTTTGACCAGACTTTAGTCAGGTTCCTTTGAGCCCTCTTCTCAAGTAGGCCTTGACGTTAGACTCTGAGTCTGGCCCTGTCCTGCCCTCGCTGGGCACGCATCACCCAGATTTTGCTAGAATCCTGGTAAGTCCATTTGGCAGGAATCCCCCCGCTCTTGATACCTTATCATCCCCCATAACTGATCAAGTTCTTTCCCCCTCACTCTCAATCTGGATCACCCTGGCCTGCCTCCAGCAAGAATCTTGTTAAGTGAGTTTAGCAAGAATTCTCCTACTCCTGATAGCTCTTCTTAGTAGTGTTCAACCCACTGGCCCCTTCACTCTGCTCATTGGCTAGAAATCCCACTCGACCTTACTGTATTTGGAGGGGGCTCACTCTCTTCTATGGTGACCATCTTGACTCCTTTTGCATTGGTCCAAAGCCTTCTTTACCATCTTAACAGGTGTCAGAATAGATTTTTCTACAACTGCTGTGAAGGTGATGCCTAATTCTGTGAAATCAGATGAATGGAATGAAAGCAGGGATTTGACATTTCAGGGAGGCCAAAAAAAAAAAAAAAGATTGGTCTATAGTTTGGATATGGTTTGTCCTTGCAAAAACTCATGTTGAAATTTGATTGTCAATGTAGTGGTGGTAGTAGGTGGGGACTTTGTAAAGGATTAATGTCTTCCAGTCTATGAGCCTGGATTAGTTCTCAGGAGAATAGGTTATTATAATGTGTTTGGCCCACTCTGTACCTTTTTCTCTTCCATGTGTGTTGTTAGTCAGCTTTGTATTACTATAACAAAATGCATGAGATAATCAACTTATAAAGAGGAAAGGTTGATTTTGGCTTGAATTAAAGCAAATTAAATTAACGCAGGATGAAGTTCAGAAATTATTACAACTTAGAAGTAAAGCCAAAGAATGACTGCATGGTCTTTTGGTGTCACACTGGAACCTTGTCTAAGAGGCCTGTGCAAAGATGGCCTAGCTCTCAGGAGAGCAAGTCTGGTTTGGTCTACTATTAACTGTTGATTAGGGCCCAAACAGTGGAGTTGGACGTTAACTAGTGGAAGATTGCTAAGTTGCAAATGATTTTTTTGTCTACTAGAAATGCAAACATTTCTGTCCAGTAGAAAATATAACCTGAAAGTCCGGGCACATTCAATAGTCCTCTAGGACATTAACTCCTTTTCTACCTAGCTTAGCAAACTTGATTTCAATGTTCCTTTCCTGAGAGTATACACGTACCTGTTCCACAAATGCCCTTTGAGTCTATTTTTCCATCTTACTGGCTCCCGCATACGTCAGTGAAGGAAGTCTGCCTCAGGGGTTCAGTTTATATTTGCATGAGAGTCATGTTTTTATTTCTTTAAAACTCATACTTGGGACGGAGGTGGGTGGAGGACATTAAATAAATGTCATTGGATCTGGGCGTTGTGACACGTGCCTGTAATCCCAGTACTTCGGAGGCTGAGACAGGAGGATCACAGTCAGGGCCAGCATGTGGTAACTTAGTGAGACCCTGTTTCAAAATAAAAAATGAAAAGGGCTGCGGGTATAGCTTAGAGGTAGAGCACCCCTGGGTTCAATCCCCAGTAACACACACACACACAGAGCTACTGGTGCCTATTTACTATGGACCCAGGATCTGGATTTCGAGGCCTCGGAGCAAACTTAGGAAGGCCTAGGAAGGTGGTGGCTGTGCTGGTGGAATCAGAGACTCATGGGTGAGGGAGTAAGTGCTCACTGGTGTCTCCGGGATGCAGCCATGGTGCCAGCGCCTCCAGCTCAGCACGAGTTGGGGGCTGTCAGTCACCTGTCATAGTTGGTTTGTCTAAGTCAAATTTCCCTCATATCCATCCCCTTGCCATATCTTGCTGCTTGTATCTTGCTTTTCCATGAGGTATCTTTGTTTCCACCCCCAGCACCCTCAGTGTCGTCCTTGGGCCTGGGCCGTCCCTCTTCCCTGGCCATTTGGCTACTGAGCTTTGTCAGCGTTTCTCTCAGCCTGTCTCTGGGCACTACCCTTCTTCTCTGTCCCCATAGCCACCATCCTCTCCAGGTGCCGGGACTGTGAGGACTACTATAAGATCCTCATGAGTCTTTCAGTTTCCGGGCTCTTCCCTCTTCAATCCATCCCCCAGATTATGGCCAAGTTAATCTTCCATATAAAAGTGACGCTTTCACATGGCACCACCCCGTGAATCCTCGGGCACATCTGCAGCTGTAACCCAGACTCATTTCCCGGTGTCCATAAGCCTTGTGTGGGGAGAGCCACACGATGTGCTGACTGGTTGTGTTTTCTCCTTCTTGGAATCTTCAGGAGGTGCCTCCCAGCCAGGCCTCCCCGCGCCCGGGGGCTCTAAGCAGGGTTGCCAAGCCTGAGACCCACCAGTAAACTGATTAGACCAAGAGTGGGCACCTGACTCATGGGCAGCCAGCGTGGGTGGCCTGCAGAAAGAGCATGAAGAGGAGCAGCCGCGCTGGATGTAAGCCACTGCATCAATCTGATCCTCTCCTGGGACTCCAACTCCAGACAGCGCAGCAGAGGAGAATCAGCGAGGGGCTGAGTATGAGTCACCCAATCTGGGGCACTGGAGTGGCAGCCATGGGGACGACAGGATGACGGCATTGCTAGAGCCGCGCTGTGTCCTGAATGATCTGCAATGTATTGACTGTGTCTTTCCTATCAGGGCCCTGCTGATCCTGGGGGGACTGACCATCCCAGGGACAGCCAATCCTAGAAATAACAAGTGACTTGTCTTCCCCAGCACAATGCAGAAAGCTTTCCAGATGCAAACCAACCAATCCAGGCTCCCTGACCTAGTGGTCTTTTGTATTGGGAGCTCATCCTTAGAACTACTATCCACCTACTCTAATCTCCCCCAGGCCAGATACCAAACTAGGAGCAGCTCCTATACCCCAAGAGTCCTGGAAAACATTCAGACTAACCAATCCTGAGCCTGCTTACCCAGCCTCACCCTTTCTCTCCCACATACACCATGATAAAGGCTCATGCCCAAGGTTTCCCGCCTTCCCTCTGAGCCTGGTGCACCCCGTGTGTGCAGCCCCCCCCCCCACCAATGGCACAGCATCCCCTCTCCTCTTGGGAACTGTGAGTAATAGAGTATAATTTCAATGGCAGTCACCTCCTGATCTGTTGGCTTGAGTATAGCTCAGATTTTCTATCAATACACTACATATATATGTATTTGTATTTGTATTTGTGTGTGTGTGTGTGTATTACTGAGGATTGAACCCAGGGGCATTCTACCGCCAAGCTACACCCCCAGCCTTATTTTTTATTCTTTATTTTGAAACAGGGTCTCACTAAGTTGTGGAGGGCCCCACTAAGTAGCTGAGGCTGGCTGCGAATTTGCAATCCTCCTGTCTCAGCCTCCCAAGTACTGGGATTAGAAGCGTGCACCACCACACCTGGCTACCCCAAGCCTTTTTTAAAATTTTTTTATTTTGTTTTGAAACAGGGTCTCACCAGGTTGCTAAGAGTCTCACTATTTACTGAGACTGTCCTTGAATCTGCGATCCTCCTGTCTCAGCCTCCCAAGTACTGGGCTTACAAGCATGTGCCATCGTGCCCGGCTAATACACTGTATTTTAAAGCACTCAGCTCTCACGCACTACCTGCCCATCTGCATGGAGCCTGGCAGTGTGGTTGTCCCTGTTTTTCTTAGAGACAGGCCTGGGTTCTCTTCCTTATCCCCGGTGTCTTTGATTCACTCACTTCAGGTAATCTGAGTGTCTCTGTTCCTTGCAATCTAAAAACAAGCCAACCACAGGGATCCCACATCTCATCTGTATCTATTCTCCTACCTTTTCTTCTACCACGCTTCTCAGACCCTTCAGCTGCAACCACGTGGGCCAGCTTTGTATTTCCTTATGTTCTATTCTCTGTATCGTGTTAATACAAGGTCTGCATCCAGGAACACTCTCCTCCTTCCCTCTATGGGTTAGGAGGCCTGACTCGTGTCACCTCTCCTGTGATGACTTCCGTGACTTCCCCATCTTGAGCAACAGTGTCCTTCTCTGAACACCTGCACCACCTGCCACCTGGGACACCTATGGGGCCGAGCCCCCTTACGTACTCTTATGCACTTCTCCATCTTCAGGAACTCTCTCCTCAAGGCTTCATGTTCGCTCAGCTCAGGGACCTCGTGTTTGATATTTCGTGTGATGACACGATGCATTTGATTTGATACCAAACATACCCTCACCATCTTCCTTCTCATCCAGTTGGGGTGTAAAAGCCCCGGATGCAGTAGTTGTCTCTGGAGCCAGGGCACGGAAGCCAGGTCTCTGCTCATCTCTAGTCTAGGCTGAACCCTCTGGTTCAGGAAAGCCCCTAGCTTTCCTGGGTGGAGAGCCTAATTTATTTCCTACTACTTCATGACACCGGGAAGATTTTACTTTCTTTAGCTCACTGTCAAGCCTGGAAGGCCAAGAGCAAATGAAAGAAATGGGGAAGGACCCCAAGAAGGGGCTGGGCTCCCCGTGGGATGTGGGGGAATGTTTCCTGGGTAGAGGTTGGGGCTGGGGCCAGAGGCTTGGCAACCAAATGTGCTCTACACCATTTGGTCTGTGGCTGACCTGTTGGTAATAAAAACATTTGCCCTGACTTCCGCAGGATCCAACTCCCGATGTAAATGTTGAGGCGTTTCAGGCCACATTCCTTTGAGTCCCCTGAGAAATACTTTACAAAACACACAGGGGGTGGGACCAAGTAGTTCCTGGGATCATCTCCAATCTGAGACATCACATTTAGATTTGAACTGTGCAAATAATTCAGATACTAAAATTCAAGCCTCGAACATACCTTTTAAATGACAAACTAATTATTTGTGTCCGAATTGACCGACTGTGTCTCTTTAAATGTTCTTTCCCTTCCTGCTGCATGCTGTAATCAGCAGATGGCCCTACCTTCCCCCACCACCCCCTTCAAACAGACCCTTCTAATAGCTAATATCCTGCAGTGACCAAGCCATTAGACGGATTAGGCCATTACTATCCCGTCCAGCAAACACATAATGCTCCCGGGGATTACGCTTTCCTCCTTCAGTTGTTGTTTTTATGGATGAATCAGGGCCCAATGATGGGTTGAAAAATCAAAACGAGGAGGGCAGAGGGCTCTGTCTATTCTTCCCAAGGGCGCCTCCCAAACAGCCTTGGGATTTGTTGATTCCTTTGTCAGAATGATGGCAGATGTCAGCTTTGTGGATAGAGCAAGCTCTGAAAGGACACAGACAGTACGCAGACCTCTGTCCCTAGTTACCATAATATCTAATACTCATCCTTTCCCAAGCACGACAGCAAATCTGTGCTCTGCCTGCTCACAAGGTCCTGTTTGTGCTGTAAAAGCACCCGGCAGCCCAGCCCAAAGCCGCGTTGCAGGGCTCAGGAATGCTCTGAAACACTGCCACCCAGTGGCGTGCTGAGGCATGACGCACACAGCAAGGGCGCAGGGAACCCAGTTTTCTCCAGCGAGGGAGGAAGAGGGAGAAGGGGCAAAAGGTGGAATTGGAGGCCAAGCTGCAGAAAAGCACGCTCCATGGCATAAAGACAGGAGCTAATTTGGAGATGGCCAAATATGGCTGGTGACGGAAACATGGAAAAAGACAGCTGGCCTGTAACGAGAGGAATTAAAAAATGTAATGAGATGGTGGGACTGAGCAGTCTCTTTCCTAAATGGAAGGAACACACGCTTTCGCTAAAGAGAGCTGGAGAGAGATGACGGGAAGATGAGTCAATGGAACTCCTTTTGGAGTCTGCCTCAATTTGAATGATTCATCTACACATGTCTGGGTTCTTAAGGATCCTGGGTTTCTTCTGACTTTGGGGGAAATCACTGTACCTCAGTTTCTCCACCTAAAGGGGCTGAATTTGATCGTTAAATTTCCTTACTGCCCTAACATTGTATGAATATGGGATCTGAGACACCGCGTGAATAAGGAGTGCAGAATTTTCTGTATGAAGACATAGCTGTGGGTGATCCTGAAGTAATTTGTGTGGCTTCTAACTGCTGGGAGAACCCAAAGAATGCGTCTATTTTCAGCTCTCTGTGTCAAATCTACAGGACTTGCTGGGACAGTGCAAAGGAAGGTCCCCCCGGAAAGAACCTGCTGTCAAACCTTTCAGCATCAGCAGATGAGAGCCCGCTCGCTCCTGGAGATCTGGAAGCTTCCAGCACTTTCAGTGCAATGGGGGGGGGTTTGAGAGGAAACCAGTGTCAGAGGGAGGCTATATGCCATTAAAATCAAAGCCAAATCAGAAGCTAATGGGTTAGTAATTTAATAGGTCACTCTTTTCAGTAATATTTTCATTTTAGAAAGAAAAGTTTTGTTAGAAGGCAAAGCAATTCCAAGGAAATTAGATTCTGCTGGCTAAAATATAAGAATCCAGGCAGGCGCTCAGGAAAACATGTTTCCCAGCTCCTCCACTCTTATCTTGAGGGTTCCCGCCCCGCCCTGCCTCAGTAGTGCATATTTCCTGAGAAAAAACCTATGTGATCACTATTTTAAAGACTGTTAGAATCACTTTTGTATCCAAGGTCTGAAAGAAGATTTGGGCTCAGGCTCCATTTGAAGGAATCCAGGTTGTATTTCCCCCAGCATTTAGGGTTTGATGGTTTCTGCTTATCTAAAGCGCTCACATTGCAAACACGAGCAGCAGGGCTGGGGATTTAAATTCTGTCTTGATGGGAATTTGAACCGAAATACTCTGCCCAATGCCACTTTATAAGCTGGGAATCATCAAGCTAGCTACAAATACCTCAAGGGGTCCTTGCAGTTGCTCAACATAAATCAGCAAAATGACAGCCAATTGACTTTGAAGACAGCTCTCACATGGCTGAGTGGCTGGAGCTGCTGGAAGCAGATGAGGGCATTTCCCTGTAAACATGATTGTGATTAGCACCAGAGTAAACAGCGGCTTGGGCTCTATCTGTCAGACTCCAGCCTGCTCCCGATTTTTCACTAGGTAGAAATCAACCTCTGCCTCAGTGCAGCAAAGTTGGCAATTCTAAGAAATAAGTTTGCATTTCAACACCTGGTGAATACTTCTGATTTCCCCAGAAGGTAAGCAGGAGGAGAACTTGATTCTGCCATATTTTCATGGAGAGAGAAAATAGGAGGTGGGGATCAGACCCTTCCGTGCAAAAGAAATTCAGCTTGTAGTAGGTGCTCTGATGCTATCTAATGCAATTTGGCATAGCTCAGATTTTGGCTAAGTGGGAAGGCACATGTTTAAAAGGTTGAGCTGACCCATGTTGTGTGAGGTCACAACTCATAGGCCTCAAGAGGCCAGGCAGGTACCATCAGTGGCTAAGCTGCCCAGAGGGGCTGAGGCAAGCGGAGTGTGCATGTCCTGTTCAAGGAGGCCGATCTCACTCCAGATGGGATTGTTGCCAGCCCTGGGTTGTCATATCAACTGTTTTTTTTTTTTTCAAAAGAAGTCAGAAATTAGCATTTTCATGAGAAACACTAGGTGTGCCAAATCAAATATGTGTACAAGCCAAAAGCATTCACCCTGTTTGTAACCTGGTTCTGGACTACTTCCATGTTGGAGTCCTCCAAGTTCATCTAGCTATACCAGGACTGGAAGCCATTTAAAAGGAGGGGAGAGAGAAGAAAAAGGAGGAGGAGGAGGAGGAGGAGGAGGAGGAGGAGGAGGAGGGGGAAGGGGAGTTGTTTTTGAGGGAGCTTGCATTTAAAGACTCCCTTAGCAAAGAATGCAAAATCTACCAGCCCCCCAGACCTAGAAGGTTTTTAAATTTTTTCTGCAATTTTTTTAAAAAAATTCATGCTTCAATTTAAACTTCTTTTTATTCTCAGTCCCTGGAAATGAATGAGTTGAAATGAACAACTGCTCATCATCACTGGGATAATCATAACTCACATGGGAATTTAAACCTGAATTGGCATTTAACAGAAGGAAGCCCCGATACATGTCCCGGAGCCCCATTCCCTCAAAGGTAGAGTGAGCTATAGGGAATGAGAAGAGTCTCAGCTCTGGTGCACCCCCCTGCTTTGAGCCTCAGTTTTCTTATTTATAAAATGGGCTCTGTCCACCTCCTGGGGTCCCCGGTGAGGAGAGCAGGTACGGTGCTGAGTGTAGGAAGATGTGTGCGTTTTCTCTGGGATCAGCTTGCCTGGCTTTGAATCTCTGTGTCACCGCTTTCTTCTTGTGTGACTGGCTAAGTTTCTTAACCTTTCTAAATCTTGGCACTCCCATTTTTCAAGACAGGGATTAAAACAGTGCCTCCTCCGTAGTGCTGTGGGATGCTCTAAGTCAGTGCTTAGCTCTGGACGGACCTGGCCTGCGGTGAGTGCAGATGGGCTGGGTACTACCATGGCGATGATGGAGAGGGAGGAGCTTGGGGTGATCCTAGATTTCTGAGTGACTGGGTAGGTGGTGGAGTTGTTTATTAAGACAGAGATACCAGAGAAAGAGCAGGGCCAGGAGACAGGTGATTTGTTGAATTCAGGACCAACTGACTTGAGGTACCTCAGAACTTTGAGAGGTTCAGTCAGAAAATGAGGTGTGGATTTGGATTCTTGTCTGCAGAGAGTTCTCAGCTTGCAAGCAGCTGTGGTCACCGTGCATCCAGGCGGTTGCCCAGAGACAGTGTACCTTGAGAGAAGGGAACTCAAGGGGATTGAGACCCCAACCCAGTGGGCTGGTGGTAAGACGAAAGAAAAGGAGATGGTATATCCAGAGAGATGGAAGCGAGACTGTAGAAAGGAGTTTTATGGAAAGCCAAGGAGAAATGGAGGATACAGATCCACCTTCAAGACAGTATAGCCTGATGAAGGAGACAGGAATATGCACAACGACAAAAGGACTCTCTCCAAGCAAACTACCAATGAGGGCAAATTAAAGCAGCTCCAATGTAGGTGCATGCCGGGGAGAGGGGCAGTAAAATGAAGACACTGGAGACAGGCGAGGTGCGCCGGGAGCTGGATGAAGGTGCATTTGAGCTGGTTTTCAGGAAGGAATGAGCCTGGGCCAGCACAGAGGCAGGGGAGGGGCATTTGGACCAGGACAGGACAGGAGCAAACCATGTTCAGAAATCACAGGTGATTTCAGGCAGAACTGCTCAGATGTTTTGTGCTCTTGGGTCATCCCCTCCCCCAAATGGGGACCTTCTTCTTTTTTGAGACAATTTCATATATATAGATCCTGTTCCTCAGCTCCTTCTGCCATTTTGGAGGCCCATTTCCTCCACCTCTTCCCCCTGGGTAATCTGCACTCTTGAATGTCCCAGGACACACTTGCTTTCTGTGCTGGTTTGTAATTCTTAGGAAGCCAGGACTGGTGACAGGGTGCAGAATCCAAATCCAGGGCCCTGAGGGGAGCTGGTGCCAGTTACAAGCTGTGACCAGCAAATCACTGCACTTCTTTTGGATGGAGATGATGTTATTCTGTGCTCCTGGGGGTGGGGGAGAAGCGTGTTATGCTGGATCGTGCAGATGCAGCCATTTGGGGACAGGAAATAGTGACACCTGAGGCTTGGGAAACCACATGGCTCAGTAGCCCACACTGGAGTGAGCTAATGGGGGCTCTATGGGTGAAGTCAGGGACTCTGTGGAGCAGAGTCAGAGCTCTGTGGGGGAAGTCAGGGGCTCTGTGGGTGGAGTCAGGGGCTCTGTGGGTGGAGTCAGGCTCTGTGGGGCAGTGTCAGAGCTCTGTGAGTGAAGTTAGGGGCTCTGTGGATGGAGTCAGGGACTCTGGGGTAGTGTCAGAGCTCTGTGGGTGGAGTCAGGGGCTCTGGGTGGAGTCAGGGACTCTGTGGAGCAGAGTCAGAGCTCTGTGGGTGGAGTCAGGGGCTCTGTGGGGCAGTGTCAGGGCTCTGTGGAGCAGTG